>JASANF010011933.1:0-19249 GCA_030248245.1 Trissonchulus sp. WLG1_4 | reverse complement strand
AGATCAGCCAAATTTCCTATTCTACCCACACTGCTGCCCCTGGTGAAAGGGCATTTTTATAATAATAAAAGAAAACCAACAAACTGCAAAAAGTACATAGATAACATTCTAGCCAACAGTACTCATATCATTTATCTGAAGATGAGAAAGTCAAAAAGAAAACACCTCAAAGAGCAAAGACTTAGAAAAATAAGTAATTAAGCAAAAAATTAGAAACAAGGAGCAGTAAGAAGAACAGAAACAAAACAGAAGCAGACTGGCCACAGTCAAGACTTAAGGCAAAGTACCTGCTTTTTCCACATGTATTAATTCACATTTCAGAGAAATTCTAAGTCAAAAATGAAAAACAGAATAGAACGATTTGCACTGCGAAGAAGCTATAAGCAGGACAAAAAAAAGGGAGAGACAAAAAGGAATCAACATTGAAACTAATTCAGAAAATATTTTTACATAAAACTTGAAGAATCACTTGCACAAAGACTGAAAAGATGTAAATGTGGAAAATGGAACCGGTAGCATATGCGGCGAATAATTCTAAAGGAAACCAAAACGAAAATTACTTACTAAAGCAAAGATGACTAGAAATCACACATATGTGTAAATATGAATATAAAAAGGTTCAGAAAACAAAAAGAATAAATTAGAAGCCAAACAACCGATGAAACCACTGTGAATATAAGAATGCAGAAAAGAAATACTGCTCCATAAATCAAGAAGTCAGAAAATCTGTTATAATGTAAAAAATGAGAAAAACATAAGAATGTAAATTACTTATTGATGTGAATAAGAAATAATACTAATCAATAGAAAATTGAAAATGAAACAAGGCTAACAATATTAAAAAAAACAAGAAAATGAAAACCTATGAATGTGAAGAGGCCAAAAAATAAAAAGCAAAACCAGGAAATATCGTGAAGGAGTGCAGAAAAAGAAAAATATAATGAAACAAAAACAGAAAACGATTAATAATGTGAAGAAAATGTGAAGGAAAACAAAAAGTGAAAATTGATAAATATTATGAGTCAAACCAGGAAGCTATGCAAATAGTAAAATCGACAAAAATACCAAATCACTCAATATTTCTAACTAAAGGCTTCTAAACAACGAGAATATGACAACAGTCATCATAAAAATTGGATACAAAGAAAGCGGTAAAAGTGATGCAGAGAAGTGCCAAACAGGATGGAAACTTCGTCAATAAAACACGTGAAGAAATGCAAGATACCATTTATCATTAACCCTCGCGAAGCTCCGACCCTTACCCCAGCTTCTACCAAACGTATGTAGTCATAACGGCTACATACACCAAGTGTAATTGTTTGTTATAATATGTATTTGATTTTTAAATATATAGTATTAAATAATATATGTTATGTACCACACTAAAACTCCAATTACACATTAAACATTGATTTGTGATGACCTTGGGTAACCAACCCCATACACACAATCAAGCTCGGTCCATATGCCAGGCTAAGAGGGTAAGATTACCCTAACCAACATTGGCGGATAGTAACAAAAAAGTTAGTGAAATAACTAAAATCGAACTAAAGAACTAAAATCAAGGTTACACAAGTTAAAACAATCTAATCAAATCAATTCAACCTTGGCAATCTGGCCTCATGACTTCAAAATATCATTTTTCAAAATTATGCACTTTTGACCACCTCAAATTATCGAATAATATAATACATATTACGGTCCCCTAGAACAACAACCGGCTAACTTACAAAAGTTGAAAATAAGAAAATCGACTTTAAAGTTTGCAGCATTTTGATCCATCATTTATTCAGCCATTTTTTACAAGCAGTAGAGTAAATGAAACCTCAATTTTTTTCAATTTTTTCCTGTTGGGCCACAGCCCAACAGGTCTTTAATTTTCATTTTGGAAACCTAACACTGAGCTAGTGTTAAAGTGTTCATGTGCGGGGTGTGTTTTACACGTCTTCTACCGTCGATTTGCATCCGTCACTACCAAATGCCTTGTATTTTCACTGTCTCGTCTTCTTACAGAACATTATTAGTGGCAGTCGAAAATGCAAAAATTAACAAAAGAATGAAGCACTAGGAATCGAAGCAGTCACCTCTTGGTTAGAAAACTAACACACTAACCACTCAACCACAGAAATTCCTGAAACTTTATGCTTTAACATGAAGTAGAACTTGAATTTCTGTTCGAAAAACAATACAGTGTTGCTTCTAAAGTGCCACACAGATGAACAAGTTAAAATAAAAATTCGTCAGTAAAAATTTTAATGTTAATCCTTATGCTACAGAGCATAGGGATTAACATTAAACTTCACAATTGAAAACCTTTTGACTGAGATTTTGCAGTTTTAGTGGCTGCAAAAATTACGCTTTTTATAAAGACTGAGTCAGGTACTTTAGCTGACCCAACAGGTTTACGATGGCCTCTGGCCAATGTGCTTGAAAGTATATGCTTTATGCTTACTGAAGCTTTTGCCGCAGATTGAGCTTGTTTCTATAAAATTTCAACCGAAAAGCTTGAACTGACAATTTCCCCGAAGCAATCTGAAAACCGAAAATCAATACAGGGCCGGGTTTTAACTTTTACGTACCTATGTAAATCCACGACCCGGGCCGTCTTTTAGTCAATTCATGGGCCGAGCTGGGATGGGTTTCTAGTGACCAGCATTTACCGACCTGGTAAGGATGAGTTCTGGGCCCGATTTATCGAAACAAAATGTTCGTCATCAGAAATGTTCGTCATCGAAAATGTTCGTCATCGAAAATTTTAGATTGATCGATAGATTGAACATTTGTTTTTTAGATGACGAACATTTGCTTTTTCAACGGCGAGTTCGTCATCGAAAAAGCAAATGTTTGTCATCGAAAATGTTCGTCATCAAAAAGTTCGTCATCAAAAATGATCGTCATCGAAAAAGCAAATGTTCGTCATCAAAAACCAATTGTTCGTCATCGAAAAGACAAATGTTCGTCATCAAAAAAACAAATGTTCGTCATCGAAAAGACAAATGTTCGTCATCGAAAAGACAAATGTTCGTCATCAAAAAAACAAATGTTCGTCATCGAAAAGACAAATGTTCGTCATCGAAAATGTTCGTCATCGAAATCATTGAAAATTATATAAGTCGCTCTAAGTCTAATAATTCTAAATTAGAACATTTTCATTAAAGTCAAAAGTCTCCCATTAACTACTAATACCAACTACTACTATACTACCGCTGCTACTACTAGGACTACTACTACTACTACTAGTACTACTACTACTATTACATACTACTACTACTACTACTACTACTACTACTACTACTACTACTACTACTACTACTACTACTACTACTATTACATACTACTACTACCAAGAGTACACAATAGTGTCTCATTCTATATAGAAGAAGAATGAAACAAATGACTGCTAGCTGCCTATTAGGGCAAAAATGTTAAATTTTAACTGTAGCTAAAATTAAACAAGTAGGCCCCTAAAAGGAGCAAATTCCGATATTGAGGCGTTAAATTTTTATTGCTTCACTTGCAACAGCATTGAACACACACTCCCTATTAGGGCTGGGCACGGTTACACGGTACCAACCGTGTACACGCTTGTAACCGTGTACACGCTAAGCTTAGCGTGTACACGGTTAGGGGTCACTATCCGCGGTTACTTAGCGGTTACAGCGTGTACACGTTAAGACACAGTAACCGCGGATAGTGTAACCGTTTACTCTAAACGGATAGTGTAACCTGTTACTCTAAACGGATAGTGTAACCGGTTACACTATCCGTTTTCCGACTTCGTGTACCCGTTAAGAAAAAATGTTCGTTTGGGATGCTGGATTTATGCAAACTAGCCTTCAACCGTGCGCAAGTGTTTTGCCGCGTATTGTATGTACTTCATAATTTCATATACACATGTGAGTGAATGCATGCTATATTCTTCAAGATATATAAAGGCATATACTGGCAGCTCAACAGTGTCCCAGTAGCTCAAATGGTACCTCGCTGGTCTGCAGATTTAGAGATGGGTGGTTCGCATCTTCACTGGGTCATTCTAATGCTGATTGCTGATGCTGTCTGGTAAAGAATCCCCCTCTGTTTCTTGACGTTTAGTAGCCGTTTATTAGTAGGAACCTTGTCACCGTTTCGTAACCGTGTAACCGTTTAGTAACCGTCTAACCGTTTAGTAACCGTGTAACCGTTTAGTAACCGTGTAACCGGTTACACGGTTAAACGGCGTGTAAACGGTTACACGGATAATTAGCGTGTACACGCGGATAATAGCAATAACTAGGGATGGGACCGAAAAAAATTTCACCGAATACCGAATACCGAATATTCGGTTTTTCGTTTTCGGCCGAATACCGAATACCGAATAGTTGTCATTTGTCACGCAGATTTCTCAGATTTTAAAAATCCAGAAAAATATACTACTACGTATAGATAAATATATAAATACTATCTATAGGACCCCGGGGTGGAGTGGGACAGTGTTTTTTGGCGCGAAAAGTTACACCTCCAACTAAAAAGTTTCAGAAACAATGCCGAAAACATGCGACTTTGAGCGATATACACAACATAGGCGCAGATTCGGTTTAGGCGGTAAATGCAAACTCGCATTTTTTCAACGTAGAAACATGTTTTATATGCTATATGAACCATGTATTATAATATTATACAAATAACTATCGTGCCAGTGTGCTGTCGAATATACCACCCCCTTCGTGTAATCATCTTTTTGCTTCTTGTAAACCTGGGTTTTTAAGGCCATAGCTAAGGCCATGGCCTAATTTTTTTCCAGATTGGCCTAAATTTTTTCAGCGATTGAAGCCAGCTGGCCTAAACTTTTTCAGCTACCGATGAATAAAAAATTTCTGATACATCTCCAACTGACCAAATTCGGCCTAAAAATAAAATTTCTATATATTTGTTTCTGGGGGCTCCCGCGGTCCCGCCCCCAGCCCCCAGACCCCTGAAACTTTGTGGCTTTGTGTTCTTTGCTTTTATCTTTCATGAAGGCTTGTCTCTTTTCACCCCGGCAGTTTTAAGTGGGACAGTTATTAAACTGCTTGTGAACTTTGCAAAGTTTACTCGCATTTTTCCAATTTTTTTGAGTTTTGACGATACTTATAAGCATCCAGCAAAAATTCATGCAATTAATATGAGTTGTGTTAAATGCCTCACAAATGCTAATTAGAGGTTATTATTTAACATATAATTATACAGTTTTTATGTTTTTTCTGTACGTCTCCGGTCGAAGTGTAGTGCTAATTGAAAGATTAATAAAATGAGTTCTTATTCTAAACGTTCTTTCATTTGGAATTTCCTTGATTTTCCAACTATTGACTTTTCGGTACCGAATACCGAATACCCGTTTTTCGGCCGAAAACCGAATACCGAATACCGAATACCGAATTTTCGGTACATCCCTAGCAATAACCGTTAGTTAGCGTGTACACGTGGTTACTAGCCTTCAAAACTAACCGTGTACACGGATAGTGTTTTGTAACCGTGCCCAACCCTACTCCTTATTCTGTAACAGCGGAGTGAGTCATCAAGATCGTTTGATCACTCGCTCACTTTGTTTTTTTTTGTTTTTCTGTATTACTGGAAAGTTTCATGACTGTCCAATTCCAAATACATGTATAACTAAGCTGCAAATGAGCAAGATCAGCGTTTGGGTAAAACCTAATTCAAATTGTTGCTCTGTTTGTTGCCCAAGAAATGTCACAGCACAAAACAAACTTGGTTTGTTGGTCAAAATAAGATCATTGTTTGCGCCAAAGCTGAACGAATACCTATGTTATCCTGTTTACTAAGGTTGGATAACACCCAGAATGGTAATTTTTGACGTATGGGCTAGTCAGTTTGCTCCTTGGCCAAAGTTGGGCAGTGTTAATGAACAAGCCATATTCTGTCGAATCATCGATCTGGCCGATCGGGCATAATGGGTATATAAAATATATAATTTGGACAAACTACATACCTATATGAAATGGTGCATTTGTAGTTCTTATGAACAGACATTCGGGCATACAACTGGACGTTTCATGCTTTGCAGCAATATTTAACTAAATATTCAGACACAGCTGCTGCTGCTATGTACTTGCAGCAATTGTCGCAAATTAAAGTATTTTGGTTTATTATGCTAAAATTTGGTGCATATATGTATTTGTTCTGATCACAGCACGTTTTTTTACCTACTGTAAAGCTCGGTTCGTACTTGTCCTTTTCTTGTCCCTAACGTTTTGACCTCAAGCGATTCCAAGAAAACGGCCCACTTAAACCAAGTTTTCGCATGGATACCTAGAATTGGGGTGACTTGCAGATAGTATGCAAAAAACAGCCAAAACGTTTGTGCCAATTCCTCACAACAGCGGATTCCTCAAAATTTGTCTTCGGACAAGTATGAGCGGAAAGAACACAATGGACGTATAAATGTGATAAAAAGCTCAAATCGAAACGAACTAATCCTACGAATTTTGGCGGCCACATCTCGCTCTACACTTTTGAAAACTATCTGGAAAAAACAAACTTCTACTTAATTTATATTATCTATTATATAATTTGATTAATATTGAATGCCAACTCCGCCTACAAATAAATTACTGCGCATACAAAGATTGAAAAATTGATTGGACAACTGTGATCTAATTTAATATCATTGATTCCATTTATCTCTTTGTAATCAAAAATCAGAAAATTAAAAACTAGAGCACCCTGAAAAATTGAAACAGAAAATTGAAAAAAAGTCAAATGTAAACAAAAATTTCTTGTACAAAAAAACTTTGTAAATACAACGTAGATAAGATACATGCTTATTTTAAATTAAACAACTTTCTTATTTCACCCCCATTGGAGAAAAAAAATCCCTAATTACCTATGTGAGATAGCTGGCCGCAGACTGACCCGTAAAAGGACAAACCCTCTAGCGGAATAAAAAGTTACGCCCGGTTCATACTTGTCCTGAAGTTCACAGGGACAGAAACAAGAACAAATTTTGGTCAGCTGCTGTGAAGAGTTGACGCAAGCGATTCGGCTAATTCTGTGCATAAAATCTTAATGTGACCTCAGATTTATTCACACGAAAACTTGGCATTTTGGCTGGCCAGTTTTTTGGGAATTGCTTAAGGACAAAAGGATAGGGACAAGAACAAGGACGAGTATGAACCGGGCCTTAGAGTTCATACTTTAACTTTAACTGCAAAACAGTTACAGGTCTTACTTTGACTGAAACTTAACTTAAAACAGCCATACTTAAATTTTAACATTAGTTATTTAAAAAAGTTATATAAAAATCATTGATTTTGGGCTTTCTAATGCGCTAACCGGTTAACCGGTTAACCGCCGGTTAACCGATACTCGGTTAACCGGTTAGCCGGTTAGCCGATACCCATTCAAATTTAACTACCGTTAACTTAATGGAAATTGGTTATGCAATGGCCATTTGTACACATAAATTTAGTAAGACTAATTTGATGAGCACACGACATGACTGAAATGTGGTATCTCTGTGTTGTGTGGTGAAACAACACATGGTCAAAATTAAACGTTTACCCCTTTTGGAACGGTTAACCGGTTATCCGACAAACCGATTTTTTTTCGGTTAACCGGTTAACCGACTGGTTTCGGTTAACCGTTCGGTTAATTCAGTTAACCGAAAAATTTTCGGTTAATCGGTTAACCGATAACCGTGCCCATGCCTACTTAGAACATAATAATGTTCTAAAAGACAAAAGCTCGTCATCGAAAAATTTCTCGATGACGAACATTTTCGATGACGAACATTATTGTCTTTTGATAAATCACTGTTGAAAAAACAAATGTTCATCTTCAAAAATGTTTCGATAAATTCAAAATTTTCGATGACGAACATTTTCGATGACGAACGTCTTTTCAACAATGAACATGTATTTTCGATGACGAACATTTGGTTTAGGGATGTTTAAGTTACAGAATTTTAAATCAGTTAAGTTATCAGTTAAGTTAACTTAACTGATAACTTTAACTGATTTTAATTTCAGTTATGGTTTATGGTAAAATTTTGGAAAAAATAGAATCCAAAATTTATACTCAAAATTCACTTTTTAAGTCTTTCTAAGGGTTTAAAATTAGGTATATTAATGTTCATAAATTAGATTTACAAACAACTGTGATCATTTTTTATTACCTAGCATGTATGTGCTGACTTGATACCTCTAGGTAAGATTGGTACCACGTACCAGCTTGGGCCAATTTCTAGTGCGCTCCAACTTTATAAACATTTGCTCATCAATATTCAAATTTTTATAACTGATTAGCGAACACCTCAGAAAAAATTTGCTCTTAAACATTCAGATTCTTTCTAAAAGTTAATTAACGGACATCTTAAAACTAGTTTTCGACAAGAATTCATAATTACTGGTGCTAGGACACGTAATTTTTAAAATATCCAAATATAAGAATGAAAGGAGATCTAAAATCGTAGTATCTATTGACAAACTAACTAACGACGTAATCTCACGTTGTGGGCGTAGCTGAAAAAGCATGCCATGATCTGATTAC
This sequence comes from Trissonchulus sp. WLG1_4, assembly GCA_030248245.1. Classification (NCBI taxonomy): domain Eukaryota; kingdom Metazoa; phylum Nematoda; class Enoplea; order Enoplida; family Ironidae; genus Trissonchulus; species Trissonchulus sp. WLG1_4. The sequence goes on along the minus strand of JASANF010011933.1, from coordinate 10,726 downwards.
GCGATGGTTAATTATTATTTGGGTCTGTTTTTTACCCCTAATAATGTGCATGTACCGCGCTGCAAAACTGAAGAGACTGTCATTTACTTTCATAATATATGATAGATATATGCCACATATGGCTGAAATGCATCTGCAACAAACGTGCACATTGAAGGGAATCACTATGTGCGGGTTTTTTTTTGGTGCTGTTTGGGGGGGGGTGGTTTTTTTTATAAAGTGAGAGTTTTGTTTTGTTGTGCGATATGTCTGCCTTCACTATTTCAGATCACATTCCTACAGCAGAACTGAAATTCGTTAAATCAGTGACACGCTGAACTGAAATTTTATTTTCAGTTATGCGCTTAACTGAAAATAAAATCAGTTTTGACGCTTAACTGAAAATAAAATCAGTTTTGACGCGTAACTGAAAATAAAATCAGTTAACTGATTTAAATCAGTTTTTGGAGTATAAATCAGTTAAGTTATCAGTTAAAGTTAAGGCTCAAAATAATTTCAGTTAAAGTTAAAGTTAACCCCGAGAAATTAAATCAGTTACCAGTTAACTTTAACTGATAACTTTTTTAAAAAAGTTATCAGTTATCAGTTAACTGAAACACCCCCAATCTGGTTGTTTGATGACGAACATTTGTTTTTGCGATGACCAACATTTTTGATGACGAACTTTTGATGACGAACATTTTCGATGACGAACATTTTGTTTCAATAAATCGGGCCCTGGATAAGCAAGAACAAATTAATGTAGACTGTCTCTTGCTGAAGATTTCGTAACACTTTGCGCCTGGGATTCGACCTACCAACGTTCGAGATAACAGTCCAGCGCCCTGACCGCTCGACCATGATTACCAGTAGCTGTGCGCAATCAAAATATTTATTACTCCCATAGTAGTAGCAGGACTGAATACAATATTATATTATAGCAATAATCTATACAATAACACACAGATCAACAACAAAACGCAACATTCACGTACAAATACTTTCAAGTAAACACGATCGTTTTTGAAACTTCTAAAAATAGCTGTTTTAGAACGAATTGCATTCTGGGACTATTTTTGTACTTATGTAGTCCGATTGCAAACTTATAATTTCGGAAGAACTAAACTTAAAATATATACCTTTGGAAACCACCCGCCGGGTAGTGTGGCTCTCCCTTTCAATAATAATTTGTTTCAACTTTCAACTGCAGTTTTGCAAAATCCTCAAAAATAGCAAAATTTTCAACATTGGTATTGCTTGTTACATCAGGTTTGTGAGGAACTAAGTAGCACTTGAAGAACTGTAACGAACGAGATGTATATTAACACGTAATTCAGTCTTACTGTTTTACAACAATACAGTGAGACACTCTCCTGCCTTCCCAATCAAAAAGCAATTCGGATACGCACGTCCGAAAAACAACCTCTTTTGAAACGAGTGTTAGTAACACTGTGTTACGCACGCCCAAGTTGCCCGCTGATTGGCTGCTAAATTTATGTCTTAGAGGGTGACCATTTTTGACGCGCGCCTTGTGTTTTTAGTAAAAGGCAAGAGTGTCTCAAACTTCTTCTATAAAAGTGAAACACACTGTGCTCTTGATATTAGCTAAATACTGAGCCACAGGTCCATTCATACTTTAGCTAGCAAAAAATTAAACTTTACCATGACGTATGAAGCCGGGTCATACTTCTCCGTCAAAAAACTATACATCCATCAAAACAAAAAACATAAAACACCCATAAAACTGTGATGATGCCCTGATGCCCACATGAAGTGTAAATCGACTCTACAGCGCTTCCACATGATGTGCACAGTTATATATTAGCATGATATTAGACTGCAATAGCAAAATTATTACTAATACTATCAAACTATTAGTCCAGACTTAATACAATGCAATACAATGTCAAGTCAGTTTACAATAATTATCCTGTTATCAATGCAAAACCAGCATATTTTGTTCATGGATAGTTGAACCACCGGAAATCTGTCGGGAAGACGGCTAGATACCGGAGAAATATTGGGGGGGAGTGGCCAATGACTAAGCTATCATCTATCTACTGTAAAATATACGTTGTGATTCGAGGGCCGGGGGCAATGGGGGGGGGGGGGGCAGGAAAAGGTTAGTGTCTTTTTTCTTTCTTCATGAAACCCGGCACTTTTTCTTCAACCCTAAAACACCACTGACACGACGAGTTTACATGCATACGTGGCCAGGTAGGGAATTCTGGGGCGGGGGGGTGAGCCACAGGGCACCGGTCCATCGGGGGAGGGGGGGTGAGCCACAGGGCACCGGTCCATCGGGGGAGGGGGGGTGAGCCACAGGGCACCGGTCCATCTTGGGAGGGGGGGTGAGCCACAGGGCACCGGTCCATCGGGGGAGGGGGGGTGAGCCACAGGGCACCGGTCCATCGGGGGAGGGGGGGTGGCGAAGCATCTGCCTGGGGGTTGGTGGGCTAAGCTTGTCATCTTGGGGGGTGCAAACCCTCCCCGGAAACCTGTTCGAAAGGCGGTTCCAGAATTTAAAAATAGGTTAGGGGTGCAATTTCTTACAATTTTTTCTCACAACTTTTTAGTAACAATGAGCAACCGTAAGTTAAGGGGGTAGTGTCGCGAAAGCAGTCGATTTTGCGCGACTATAAAACTTTTTCAGTGAAAGATCGGTAATTGTTTTTTATATATTCTAAAAATATGTTTCAAGGCGAAAATTTTTGCCAAGTTTCAGAAAAATTGATGCAGCATACAGTTAGCAGTGAGGTCACAAAGTCGGAAAAAATGACGTTTTGAAATCCTATTCACATTCGATAATTTCATCACAATTAAAAAACTTTTGTTTAGATTTTTAACACAAAGTAAAAGCACATATGCTCTAGCAAGAGTGCATAATAATTCTATTATGTACTCTTGGCTCTAGTTTATGCACACAAAATTTAGTGCAAATTGCCTAAGTGGTTGTGGAGTAATGCCTGTTTTAACTGTGAAACTATGCGTAACCTGTAAAGTACTCATAGCAATAATGATAAATTGTAAAAAATTTAGACACTTATTTTGAAATTAAAAGAAAAACGAACCCTTATTTTTCATTTTTCTTATTTGTGGCAAAAAATTGTGCGTCAAAACATTACATGTACTTCACAAGCTGGCCAATCTGATATGTGGCTTGATTTGTTGAACTTTTATCTCTCTATTGTGTGATGTCTGGCTCATAAATGGTGATTGGTTAAATATATTGGTAGATATTGGTAGCTCAGTGTCTGGCAGTATTTATTTGACACCATATGGCATTTCACTAGTTTCTCAGTGAACGTACAATTTCAAAGCAAAAAGTTCTCATTTTGCAGCCTTTGAGCAAAACTGCTTTGGCGACACTACCACCTTAAGTGCTATTGAAATTATGGATAAGGATATTGTGGGCTTACTGTTTAGTGATTTTGTCCAGCTGCGTCTTTGCCTGATCGATGTGCTGGTCGATGGGTTCCTTGTGCATCTGGTAGAGCTTCGGCACGCTGAACAGCACCAGCACGCCTAAAACGTCCACAACACATCTAGGCCCGGCCCACTAGTCCGACCACACTTGCCGCCGAGATCCTTCCTTCTGGTCCGTCCGATCTTAGTCCGACTAATCGTCAGGAATTAGTCCGACTATTCCGTCCAAAATGAGTTCGTAAAAATTAGATGAGTAGAAATTCATGCTATATTGGCGTGTTCAAGTCCATAGTTTGACTGACACTCAGCCCGCTACAACTCAAGTCCACTCAATCAGGGGGCACAAGAACGGCATGAGTTTCAACTTAACACCTTTAGTCTGGTCAAGGAATGGTCTCTTAGCTAGCTAGTCTAATATAAACTGGCTTTTTGTATTCAAAGTCGTCCACCACTCACTGAATAATTTTTGGAGCTAAGTTTGACAGAAAGCAGTTCCGATTCGATCTGATCAGCAGATAAAATGCACACAAAGTAACAGCTAGTCCGATACTATGTTGTGATCAACTCAAGCATGTCTTTGATCTGTCAAAAATGGATTGGCAAAGATATGGTAGTGAAGATAGCAATGTGAACGTCATACCGATGATAAGTAGTGCAAGGCCCGACAACCATGAGCCCACGTACGTCAGCACCCACAGCAATAGGGCACACTGAAGCAGAAAGAGAACAGTAAAGCCCGCTCATACTTGTCCTTAAGGACACAGGGACACGGACAAGGACTAATTTGCTCAGCAGTTGTCAACAACTGACACAATAGTTTCGTTAATTTTTTGCATACAATCTTGCAAGTGACGCCAACTGTAATCATGCGAACAGTTGGCTTAATTGGCCAGGCGGTTTTCTTGTAATCACTTAAGGGGGGGGGGGGGCTACCTGTATAAGTGAAAATTTTAGGTTCTCCGATTCGCTTCAAATTTGCACACTATGTAGCCCCAGGGAAGGCGCATAGCAGATGTAACAAACTGGAACCAATGCTCTTGCCAATTTTTTACTAGGGGCCCCAAAAATTCAATTTTACGTGTAAATCATAGGCGCAAAAAAAAGTTTTTTGTGCTCACAAAGCGTTCCTTTACTCGAAATTTTTGTTAATACTGACGAAGCTGATTTTTACATGATTCAACAGCCTAATGTCATATCTCAACCTCTATGATCCATTTTTTTAAATTTTTGCCCATGGCCTGAGCAGTGACGCCAAATGTAAAATCACTCAAATTTGGCGGGCCCAAAAAACGGCCATTTTTTCACATTTCGCCCTCGATTTTAGAATTGAAAACACATATCAAAAATCCGGATCATACGATTTTGCGCATACATGTGAGCTACTACTATGCCAAGTTTCAGTCTAATTGGCTTGATGTGGTTTGTGGTAGAACTGTCCAACTAAGGGCTACTTTTAGGCTTTTTGGCGTACTTTTCCCTATGTAACTACACTGACAAACGCACTGAACCAAAAGTGCACCTTCAAGCTTAATTGTTCTTATCTGAGGTTTGGGTGCCTTGGGGGAGTAACATATGTGAAAATAAGCAAAATTGGAGAACTTTGATTTTTGACCTGGGTAGCCCCCCCCCCCTTAAGGACATAATCATAAGGACAAGTATGACCGGGGCTTAACAATGACATACTGATCCTGCAATACTCCAGGCAAAATCAGTGCTACACAGGCAGAGGGCAACTGCTGCCAATCAGATGCCACAGCTTTGCTTACTTTCCTGACTGCACCCTACACTGGCAGGAGAGTGTCATGTTGCAAGTGGTTATATTATTTGACAAGGGGGGAATATCTCAAGAAATAATATTCTCCACAGATCCCTGTCAGCTTCCCTTCCCTTCACTGTGCCTGTTGTTTGCTTGACAGCAGCACATGTAACGTTAGTCTCTTTTGCAAAGCATTACACTGACCTGGCACATTTCTGCACGGGCGTGCCCTCACGCCTCAAAATCCATAGAAAAAAACCTTCAACCAAACATGTAACAGGGTCAAAATTTTGGTGGGGCCTCTTCGGCTACATTTTGGGGACACTTTCCCCTGATCGACCAAAAATGCCCTAAATTTCGCCAAATTCCAAAAAAGTGCCCGTCTTACTAATTTTCGGCACGCTCTCCACAGCTCTTGGATCCCCCCTCATAGATGTGTGCAACAAGGTCTCGTCTCTACGGGTCTACATCATTACCTTGATACTGTCCATGGGTTCTTCCCAGAACGCAATGTCCCTGAGCCTCTGCAGCTGATACTCAATCTGATGGATGAGGGTGGCGGAATAGTCGTGCACCACGTCCGCCTCCAGTCTCAGGTCTGAGTCCAAATACGGCCTAAAATAATAACGCGCCATGGTTATGTTTTGTTTGGTACCTTATATGGTCATCATAATTTCTACCGTACACTTTATGTATATAACTTCTAAATAAAATTTTTTCTTTCGTTTTGCCATGTGTATAATGAGGAAGAATAAATTTTGAAAAATTTTAAATTAAATTAAAGAATTTATAATGGCTAACACAGTATCATGCTCTTTAACAATGACTTACCAGGAAACGCCCCCCACCCACTCTGCGCGCTGCCTTTGAAAACGCGCCACTTAACTACCTTGCTTCTGATGGCAGTGTAAAGGTGTGATTTAATAGGACAAAAAGTATTCCAAGCAAATGTGGGATGTGAGCCTTGGGTGTGGGTGAGTGGAGTGGACGTACTGGAAGGGATTGTTGTCTGGCTGTCGTGTGATGGCGGCCTTGATGGTGTGGTAGAGACGGAGGTTGAGGGTGACCAGGAGCAGGGCCAGGCCGGTGTAGGCCAGCACGGTGAGGGGCGAGTAGAACAGCAGCAGCAGCAGCACCAACACCACAGAGCCCGCCACCGCGCCCGACACTCGCGGGTCCTTCCAGTAGATCAGGTCCAGCACTGAAACAGAGACAAACCTCATCCAAAACAGCTAATGGGTTTGCGGAGAGTCTAGCCTAGTTCTAAACGTGTTTCACTTAAAAACGTTCACCTTCGCCATCGAGAATGATATGTTGTTAAAAATGGCCCTTCCGTTTTTGTCATTTTTGAAGCAGGTACATAATGTGAAATAGAAGTAACCAATGCAAGGAAATCTGGCCGGGCTACGACTGCAAAAATCCACAACACTACGGGCAAAAAGTATGGAGTTGAATGCCACAGCTGTCGACCAGAAACTGCAAGACTAGCAGGAGTCCCGTCCCACCTTTCCCTTCGGTCCAAAGACACACCAAAAAAAGTTTTATTAGCTAGCATTTTGGATGAAATTTTTAGCAGACTAAAGCAGCCCCTCACAGTTGTAGTGGAGCAAACGCAGCTTGAAAAATTCTAAAATAATTTTAGGCGTCGGGCGTCTGGGGGCGGCCGCCCCCAGGAAAAAAATTGGGTTTTTTTGACCGAGTTAGGTCACTTGGAGACGCATCGAAAATTTTTGCAGACCAGGGTTTTTTTTTTCAAAATCGGATTTCATCATTCTGGCGTCATTTTTAAATTCCTGTCGTCATTTTTATTTTTCGTTCGTCAAAATTAGATTATGGCTTTAAGGTCGATTCATACTTACAGCCGTATGTCCGTTCTGCCGACAAAATGATGAAATAATGACGTCACAAACGCTGGCTGATCCAGTGCACTAGGCTGCTAGTGACGTCATTCTGCAGGCTGAACGGACATACGGATGAAAGTATGAATCAAGCCTTACAGTACCGTTGCGCTGCAGCAATATTGCCAGTTAGCGTTATCTTACATTTTTATTAAATTTAAGCGGTTTTTTTACCTAATTTTGGCCAAAATTTGTGACACAGATTTCTGTGTTTTTTGGCCAAGAAAAGATGTAAATTACTAAATTGCTTTTTTTTGACAGGGGGGTCAAAATTAAGTAGACCGATGGGAGGGAAGAGTCCCACCAGGGGGAGGGGGAGGGGTATTACCCAAAGTTTTTGTGCTTTTTGTACATGTATGCTTGTACGTATATACATGTAATCTCAGTCTGGTGGGGGGCTTTTCCCGGATTTTTCAAAATTTTAGGGGGTCTTGTCCGACATATTGGGGACTTGAACTCATAACGGCCTAAAAATGGAAATTTTTTGTAAAATTTGTATATTTTTCGCAATTTTTTAGCTTTTTGCTCATTTTTAAAACAATCTGGGGCAAATTTTTAGTTTTCTGGCACCTTTTTTAACTTTGAGGAGTTTTCTGGCACCCTTAACTTTAAACTTTAGGTTTGCTTGTCCCGTAATCCCAAATCTGGGGGGAGCTTGCCCCCCTGACCCCCTTGTACGTCTATGTGCCGAAGATTTCGGTCAAATTTAAAGTAAAAAAAATCGGAGAGAGCATGACCTTTCGATTTTTTGGAATTTATTTAGTTAATTGGAGAGCTTTAAAAAATTTTCAAAACAAACTAAACAAACTAAACAAAGTTTTAGCAGCCTCTCAAAAATTTTCGCCAATGCTAACGTCTGGCCCAGCAAAAACCCCAGAATTTAACACAAAAATTTGCCGATAACAGCGCATATTGTGCGAACATTATACTATTTTTGGCCGACCGAAAATACCAGATTTAACATTTAACATAATACCCAAAACATTACGCCGCAAAAATGCAGGGGTCTAAGAGCGACAAGCCTCAAAAACAAAATTAGAGAATTTTTCACTTTTTAGACCAAACTTGGTCAAATGAAGACGTCTCAGAAATTTTTTCGAGCCGAGAAATTATATAAATGCAAATCACGTCAGAAGCAGAACGTCACATGAGATAGTGTACTAGTAGACTAGATAGGTATATAAATGTACTCGTGTACACATGCAGAGGCTTTAATGAAAGTTAATAAGAAAGACGAGTAAGCCACTAAGTTGCAGGGGTCTGGGGGCGACAGCCCCCAGAAAAAATTGGAGATTTTTTTAATTTTTCGGCCGAATTTGGTCAAATCAACGTCAATATTTGCTCAAAACCTTTCGTCAAAGCTTCGTCATTTTTATTTTCTGAACGTCATTTTTAAGTTTCATTTCTGCAAATGACGCCATTTTTGACTAAAAAAAAAACCCTGTTGCAGACGGAAATGAAAACAAAAGGGGGATCGTCAAATCAGTGTGGTATACAAGTAAATGCAGCATAAGGTACACTCGTGTACACATGCATAGGCTTTGATGAAAGATAATAGCAAGGAATAGCAAGCCACAAAGTTGTAGGTCTTTGGGGGCGACAGTCCCCAGGAAAAAATTGGAGAAATTTTTCAGTTTTAGGCCGAATTTTGTCAACTGGTGACGAATCGGAAATTTTTTCTGGTCAGACCTGAAAACCGAAGGGGGAGCGGTCAGCAGAATTGAAGCAAATTTTCAATTTTGATGAGTAAAAATCTAAAATCGTGAGCATTAGCCCCGTATTATGCTCAAAAAATCTCTACTTCTATTTTAAATTTGAAAAAAAAGGAAAAAAGAGGAATTTTTCTTAAAAAATAGGAAAAAAATAGGAGGGGGTCGAAAAGGTAGGAAAAAAAAGGAAAAATAGGACCCGCAACTCCCCTGTAAAATTAGTCGTATGTGTTGTGTCAATTGCACGAAGGCCAAGGCGATACGCTGTTTATACGTATTAGGTCAAGGGTCAAGAGCAAATAGTGGTGTGTGTATAGTAGCTGAAAGGTCAGCGGGTGAAGAGCAATGAATGAGTACTGGTTGACACATACGCAGAGTCCTGCGTGTTCGCAACCCCACAATGCGCAGCGAGCGAACGATCAGCGAGACGAGTTGCAGTGCAATCACCAGCCCGGCCACCATTAGACACAGCACCGTGTTGAAGTCCAACAACAGCAATAGATTGTCCAGCCCCGGGAGCAACATCCCACCTCCGCCCATCCCCCCAGACATCACACAAGTGACATATTATTCAGTCACACCAAACTGGCTGGTATCACACATTCAGATGGTCTGAATAAGCTGGCTCATTAGGAAGAGCACACCACAGCCCTTTCACAACACTCAACTGATCACTGTACTCTTGCTGTGCCCAGCATCTGTCAATCAGTCATCATTTTTTTCTTTATCACCAATAACATATGATAAAAATCGTGTAAGGTACATTACATTATAATCAAGTTAAAATATAAGCAGCTCGAAGTATAGAATATATAGGCAGTCAGCTGTAACGGTAACTATGCGGAGAGTGTGATACAGTGAACAAGCACAGACTGACTGACGGGCCAGTGATGATAATGAGTCAAGTGGATAGAGCACAGGGCGGGGGGAGATAGGGTGGCTGCTAGCTGGCCAGCTCTGCCTATACTCTTGATGCTCAAAGACTGCCCTGTGTGTGTGTGTGTGTGTGCCTGCCTTAATAGCACTTATACAAGCAGCAATCAATACGACCCAATCCTTAGAATATAAGCTCAGCACCAGGAGCACAACACCAGTGGCTCAAGCCCAACTGAGCCAGACGCCTTCAACGGCCAAGAGCACACCTTTTATCTTGGGCATACACTGGAAGGTTCACAGAGGGTTGTGACAGGGTTGCAATTTTGCAGCTATTTTGGCCTTTTATTGACTCCTTTGGAAATCTTGTCTAGTCTCTAGACTGAGGTCGCAGAATTGTCCTTTTCATACATATATATTAAAGTTTTAATGAGATCTGACACCGGCTTTCGTGATGCCGACGCACGTTGAATTCCAGATGACCTTTAGTCTGTCTGCTGTAGTTCTGTTGATGCATTGAAAAAAAAACCCAATTTAATTGCTCACTTCGGAAAGTATAGTCAATAGTAGCGTTTTGAAACTACTAAACCTAAATTCAGGCTCAAATGCTAAGATTAGATATTAGCTTACAAGCAAGTTCAAATTACTGACACTATATTCTATATATATTAACACACATGCGCACTAAAGCACGGTTCATACTCGTCTTTATCCTTGGACCTTGTCTGTAGTTGTTATTACCTAGGGCATTCCAAAAAAAAACTACCCGCCCAATGTGACAATTTTTGCACGAATTAACCTCGAGGTAAGACTACACAGTACGAGCGACGTACGTAAATTAGTCCAAACAATTTTGCTAATGTTTCACTACAGCAGAGTGGAATTTGTCCCTGTTCCTGTCCCTGTGTCCTCAAGGACAAGTATGAATGAACCGGGCTTGAATCGTACATCCATCAGTTCAGCCAATAAAAGTATGAAAAAGTCCTGCCAAGCACTGTATAAAATGAGGCAAGGGCTGTGTGGTTCCACGGTATTACAGATCCAGGTGCAAAATAGTTAACATTTTCAGTAGTATATTGTATTAT
>JASANF010011931.1:0-20766 GCA_030248245.1 Trissonchulus sp. WLG1_4 | reverse complement strand
AATGTCGAATAAATTTAAAAGATAAACATGTTAAATTTATTTAAAAATTATGTTAAGTTCAAGTAAAACTGTAATTTGTGCAAATTTTAAAGGTTTTTCAGATATGTGAAAGACATGTTAAAAAGCAGTTAAATTTTTCGCATGAAAAACATAAATTTAACATGTGTTAAAAACATGTTAAAATCATGTTAAAAACTTTAGCATGTTTCTAACATATTAAAAAAACATGTTAATTTTATTCAAAAAAATTAACTTGATTTTAACATAAATTTAAGGGGGCGCTCCGGGAATCGGGGGTTACATCGAGAATTGACAAAAAAATTGGCAAATGTCAAACTTTACTATACATATATGTACTATGGCACAAAAGAACACTGGAGGCAAAATTTCAAATCACGTGATCATGTCACGTGACTCCCAGAGCACCAAACGTGAGTGAATTTTCGGCAAACGATAACTCTGCTTATACTTTTCGTATAGTCACACTTTATATACCAAAATGTAGCTTATATGCTTTTCTAGTTGACCATTATTTTGGTTTTTATCATTTATGTCGGATTTGGATAAAAAATGGCATTATGTGTTTTCGAAGTCGAACTCTGAGCAATAAAATTCATATAAAAAAATTTCTAAGCTTTATTTAAAAAAACTAAAAAATAGTTCAATTGTGCAGAGCCTGAGACTATAATTGTGCAAAATTTTGTGGAAAAATATCTTACCAGCATTTTATAATCGAATGGCGAAAAATTGGTTTTGTATTCACACAGCCCAGCATTGGCTTACTTGCTGAATTTGTGTAAAAGTCGAATAAAATCAGTAAATTGTCTAATTTTTTTTCAAATTTTTTGCTATGGAGATATGCACGTCAAAACATCAGAAATGGTATTTTGGGCAACTTTCTTTCAAGAATGATAGGTCATTTTGGCCGTTTTTTTAAAAATACGGCCCAAATCGATTCCTGGAGGCCTGGAGCGCCCCCTTATCATATGTTAAATTTATGTTAAGGGGGCGCTCCGGGAATCAAGGATTTTGGCCGTATTTTTTCAAAACAGCCAAAATAACCTATCATTCTTGAAGGAAAGTTGCCCTAAATACTATTTCTGATGTTTTGACGCGCATATCTCTATAGCAAAAAATTTGGAAAAAGTTGGACAATTTACTGATTTTATTCGAATTTTACACAAATTCAGCAAGTAAGCCAGTGCATCAGCGCTTTTTGAGGTTTTGCAAACAGACGATACGTAGATTTTATTAGTCGTAATGAAAAATAAAACAATTTTATTGCGTTTTGTGCAAAAAAATCGCACAAGAAACCATTTTCAGAAGCAGCAGACTCAAATATAGGCTGTGTGAATACAAAACCAATTCTTCGGCATTAGATTATAAAATGCTGGTGAAATATTTTTCTACAAAATTTTGCACAATTATAGCCTTAGGCTCTGCGCAGTTGAACATTTTTTAGTTTTTTTAAAATAAAGCTTATAAATTTTTTTATATGAATTTTATTGCTCAGAGTTCGACTTCGGAAACACATAATGACATTTTTTATCCAAACCTGACATAAATGTTAAAAACCAAAATAATGTTCAACCAGAGAAGCACATAAGCTACATTTTGGTATATAAAGTGTGACTATACGAAAAGTATAAGCAGAGTTATCGTTTGCCGAAAATTCACTCACGTTTGGTGCTCTGGGAGTCACGTGACATGATCACGTGATTTAAAATTTTGCCTCCAGTGTTCTTTTGTGCCATAGTATGTACATATATGTATAGTAAAGTTTGACATTTGCCAATTTTTTTGCCAATTTTCGATGTAACCCCCGATTCCCGGAGCGCCCCCTTAAAATGCGGGCTGGTGGGCGGAGTTGTGAAAAACATGTTAAAAGTGTGTTAAAATTTTTACATAATTTTTAACATGTTTTTCACACATGTTTATTTCATGTTAAGGGGGCGCTCCGGGAATCAAGGATTTGGGCCGTATTTTTTAAAAACAGCCAAAATGACCTATCATTCTTGAAGGAAAGTTGCCCAATATACTATTTCTGATGTTTTGACGTGCATATCTCCATAGCAAAAAATTTTAAAAAAATTGGACAATTTACTGATTTTATTCGACTTTTAGACAAATTCAGCAAGTAAGCCAGTGCATCAGCGCTTTTTGAGGTTTTGCAAACAGACGATACGTAGATTTTATTAGTCGTAATGAAAAATAAAACAATTTTATTGCGTTCTGTGCAAAAAAATCGCACAAGAAACAATTTTCGGAAGCAGCAGACTCAAATATAGGCTATGTGAATACAAAACCAATTTTTCGGCATTCGATTATAAAATGCTGGTAAAATATTTTTCTACAAAATTTTGCACAATTATAGCCTTAAGCTCTGCGCAGTTGAACAATTTTTTAGTTTTTTAAAATAAAGCTTAGAAAATTTTTTATATGAATTTTATTGCTCTGAGTTCGACTTCGAAAACACATAATGACATTTTTTATCCAAACCTGACATAAATGTTAAAAACCAAAATATTGTTCAACTAGAGAAGCACATAAGCTACATTTTGGTATATAAAGTGTGACTATACGCAAAGTATAAGCAGAGTTGTCGTTTGCCGAAAATTCACTCACGTTTGGTGCTATGGGAGTCACGTGACATGATCATGTGATTTGAAATTTTGCCTCCAGTGCTCTTTTGTGCCATAGTACATATATGTATAGTAAAGTTTGACATTTGCCGATTTTTTTGCCTATTTTCGATGTAACCCCCGATTCCCGGAGCGCCCCCTTAAGGTAGCGCTCAGCAACAAAACTCATGTTTGGCGCTCAGCTCATGCAATAAATAGCAATACCACTTTAATTGCATATCAAAGAGACATCAAAAAAACCTATTTACAATACAGTCCAGCACTTTAATGTGAATGTGTCAAATTTTATGACCATGTCGAATTTCCTATTCACACTAATTTTGTTTTTGACCTAGCTCAGCGAAACTTCAACCGATTTTGATGCTCTTGGTATCAATAGAAAGATCTCTCAAAAATCTAGACGTGATTGATCTTCGATTTTTCATTTTTATTTTTGATTTTGCAAAAAATTGATTTTTCAAAAATCAGTCGTGTTTGAGCGACTACAAAAAGTGCTACGGGCCAAAATTTGAAAATCGAAAAACTTTCACGTCTAAATTTATGTTCTTTCTTTCATTGTGCAAATTTTCAACTCAATCGCAAACGGCAGCCGTGACCCAGGTCCAAAAAAAGTAGTCGATTTCGCTACGCAAAAATGTAAGGTTTGCCCACACGTTTCACTTTTTCAAAAATTAGACCTTTCCTAGGACTGCATATTTAGGTTTTTCATTTTGGATTTGCTACTTTCACGGCTAAATATCTCAGCAAAACTTCAACGTATTCTTAAGTTTAATACATCAATTTAAAGCTAAAAAACCGCATATTTCAATTATATGAGTAATCATTTTATATGGAAACAAAAATTTTTTTGCTACGGCTACAAAATCGTCCAAAAAATTGAAAAAAATTTTTTTATCACAATATGCACATCAAATGAAAGCTATTTTCATTTTGAACAACTTTCCTTCAAGACATTATGGTCAAAAATGTCGCTGAAAAAAATTAAACGCCAAAGTCGGTTCCCCTGAGCGCCACCTTAAATCAAATCCAATGAACATGATTTTAACATGTTTTTTAAATGTTGGCTTTCCTGTGTTCTGTTGGGGCTGTCAAGTTCTGTGACCTCTAACATTTTCCTTAAAAGCTAATGAAACACTTAAATTTGGGCTCAAAACACTTAAAATGTTAGTGTTTCAAGCCCAAATTTTGGTGTTTCACTAACTTTTAAGGGAAAAGTTAGGGTTAGTGTTAGGTTGTGAGTTCCAGCCTAAGTTTGTCGACACCAGTTGCTTTGGATTTATCCATTTTTTTTAGACATTCAAGTACTTATGCGTCAGAGAAGAAGGCAAATGAAAATTCAAGGTTACCTGATACTAAGTCTAAGCCTAAGCCCCATACAAAGCCTTAAGCCCTAAGCCTAAGCCTAGGCCCAAGCTTATTTTGATTCTGAAATATTGTAAACATTATTCTGACTCCATTTCAACACATTTAGAACGGAGAAAACACGGGTTTCCAAAAAAATTGCGAAAACGTCGCTCACTGAGGGTTCAGATTTCGGGGGGTCATATCTCAGAAAATCCAAAAAAATGAAATAGGGGTTCTTGAAGCAAAAAGGCTTCCCAGGCGCGGATCCAGAAATTTTCAAAGGGGGGGCCCTACCTCGAGTGAAGACCGGGGGGGGGGGGGTAGCGAGCAATCAATCTCATGTAAAAATTTTTTGAGGCCATTTTAGCGTGCTGGAATGCTGGAAGTTACTGGGAATTTCTTGGTCGCGGGGGTCTGGGGACTGCAGCCCCCAGAAGCTGAAGCTTTTTTAGAATTTTTAAATACAATTTGCAATGAAAATGTAAATTTAAGCTGTACTTGTCGAGAAACGAGTGCATATGCGGCGGTCTGGGAGCTGCAGCCCCCAGAAGCCAGAGCTTTTTTAGAATTTTCAAATACAATTTGCATTTAAAATGTAAATTTAAGCTACACTTGTCGAGAAACCAGTGCATATATATGTGGGGGTCTGGGGGCGGTAGCCCCCAGAAGCTAGAGCTTTTTTACAATTTTGAAATACAATTTGCATTGAAAATGTAAATTTAAATTCCACTTGTCGAGAAACTAGTGCATGTGCGGGGGTCTGGGGGCGGCAGCCCCCAGAAGCTAGAGCTTTTTTAGAATTTTCAAATATATACACAAGAAGAGTAAACTAAATAACTGCGGTTTCTTCTAGCGTAAAAAGGCAAATTTACTGCTGCTTGTTGGTTGTAATATAGACTACATTCTCCCAATTACTCCCAGGAAAAACCAAAACAAGATAGTTTGAAAAAAAGGGGTTAGTTTGAAAAAAACAGACAAATACGTTGAACAAACAATAAGTAAAACATTATAACTTATAGGAAACGACTTAAAAATAATTTTATAAGTGATATCTAGAAAAGTAATGTATATGGTTAAACGCAAAGCAATTAGTAAGAAATCAACAGATGAGTGCGAGATTGTTAATACTTAACTAAGGTGGTTAGTTGGTGCTTGCGATCGTCTCCAGACCGTACCCTGGTTAGACGGCGACTCGTCAGTGGATTCATCAACCAGGGACATGCTTTTGAAATTTTATGTATAGAAATAAAACAAAAATTGAACGTTTTTATACGAAGAAATGAAAATATTGAAAAATTGGTTTCGTCGCAGATCGCCTCATCTAGGTGACAACAAAAACACACGTATAGTTTCATGCTTCAACGGTACTATAGCTGAATTTTCAATTCCTATGGTAACTGCGAAAAAATAATAATAAATAGCTATGGCTTAATTCGAAAAATTTTTGGAAAATCCTTCGAATTAAGGCAATTCAGTTTGTAGCAATATGGATTCTTTCTTAAAGCTAGATCGAAATGTTTTCTCAACTTGTTGTTCGAGTAGCCTCTCGAACAAAATTCATGAAGAATTTTGGGCAGTCTCGAAAAAAATGAGTCTAAGGAACTGCTTAGGTATATATTCCGGGCTATCTCAGCTCGAAAAATTGAGTAAGATGCCTTTTCAGAAAAATTACTTAAAATATGGGGGTACTTCACTATTTTAAAATTAAATTTGTCTAGTTTATCAAATATTTGATAACTGAAATTGTTTTCTTTTATATCAATATTCAAGTCCAAAACTTCTGCTTTCTGATTTGTGGTATTGACTTTTTCCAAATTCAGACTATTCGGGTAGATGTCATTATGTTGTAATTCAAAGGAGTCATTGTCATTAAGGTGGTACTAACGAATGTGCAGTGTTTTTCAACACGCTAGTATTCAATAATTAATTAACTTTAGAGCATATTTTTTTATATCGTTAGAAAGCGCTACTTTTCTTCTACATTTAAGGTAGCGCTCAGCAACAAAACTCATGTTTGGCGCTCAGCTCATGCAATAAATAGCAATACCACTTTAATTGTATATCAAAGAGACATCAAAAAAACCTATTTACAATACAGCTCAGCACTTTAATGTGAATGTGTCAAATTTTATGACCATGTCGAACTTCCTATTCACACTAATTTTGTTTTTGACCTAGCTCAGCGAAACTTCAACCGATTTTGATGATCTTGGTATCAATAGAAAGATCTCTCAAAAATCTAGACGTGATTGATCTTCGATTTTTTATTTTTATTTTTAATTTTGCGAAAAATTGATTTTTCAAAAATCAGTCGTGTTTGAACGACTACAAATAGTGCTGCGGGCCAAAATTTGAAAATCGAAAAACTTTCACGTCTGCATTTATATTCTTTCTTTCATTGTGCAAATTTTCAACCCAATCGCAAACGGCAGCTGGGACTCAGGTCCAAAAAAAGTAGTCGATTTCGCTACGCAAAAATGTAAGGTTTGCCCACACGTTTCACTTTTTCAAAAATTAGACCTTTCGTAGGACTGCATATTTCCGTTGAAAAAGTTACACAAAGCCATACTCAAATTTTAAAGAAATTAAATCAAATATTTGACATTTTCGAAGATTTATCAGCTTTGTAGGTTTTTCATTTTGGATTTGCTATTTTCACGGCTAAATAACTCAGCAAAACTTCAACGTATTCTTAAGTTTAATACATCAATTTAAAGCTAAGAAACCGCATATTTCAATGATATGAGTAATCATTTTATATGGAAACAAAATTTTTTTGCTACGGCTACAAAATTGTCCAAAAAATTTAAAAAAATTTTTTTTATCACAATATGCACATCAAATGAAAGCTATTTTCATTTTGAACAACTTTCCTTCAAGAAATTATGGTCAAAAATGTCGCTGAAAAAAATTAAACGCCAAAGTCGGTTTCCCTGAGCGCCACCTTAAACAAAGTCTTATTGTACAACTGTAAGGATGATTTGTATGGCACGTGTTAAAAGTAGACCAATTTGGCTTTTTTGAGCACTTTCAAATCTGGCCACTTTTTGAAGAGTTTAAAGAACAAAAACATTCGAAAAATGGCAAAAATATTTAAAAGTGAATTATCTAGACCCAAAATGCACGAATTTATGATTTGTCAATTAATAAATGAAATATACGGTTTCAAAGTAAAAAGTGTTTATTCACACTCAACTTTCGAGTTCTATATCTGGGCAAGAATATGAGCAATTTAAAAAATTTTCATTTTGGGTCTAGAAAATTTGCAAAAGTTTATTCATGTTCATTTTTGTGTTTATGCGCTGCGCATGCGCTTAGAAAAGTGGCCAAAACTGTCAAAGTTTCATTCTCCTGTTGTGTAGTTTGGCTTGTTGGCTTGGCTTGCTCCTAAAAATTTTTCACATGATCCTGCTAACTTCATTTGCCACTTTGTGTATGTGAATCAAGTTTTGACAGACTTTTTATTCAAAAAATACAGTTTGAATCAACTAATTTTTTTCAAAAATTTAAAAACCACTGCACATTCGTTAGTACCATCTTAAGGTAGCGCTCAGCAAAAAAAGTCATGTTTGGAACTAACCTCATGCAATGAGTAGCAATACCACTTTAATTGTATGTCAAAGTGGGCTCAAAAAAACCTATTTCCAGTACTCTTCAGCACTTTAATGCAATTATGTCAAATTTTATGACCATGTCAAATTTCCTATTCACACTAATTTTGTTTTCGACCTAGCTCTGCGAAACCTCAGCCGATTTTGATGATCTTGGTATCGATCGAAAGATCTTTTAAAATTCTAGACGTCAAAAGTCTTTGATTTTCATTTTTAATTATTGGTTTTTCAAAAAATCGATTTTTCAAAAATCAGGTGTGTTTGAGCGGCTACAAAATGTGCTGAAAGCCAAAAATTAAAAATCGAAAAAAATCGACGTCTGCATTTATATTCTTTCTTTCATTGTGCAAAATTTCAACTCGATCCCAATCGGTAGCTGGTAGCTAGATCAAAAAAAGTAGTCGACTTCGCTACGCAAAAATGTAAGGTTTGCCCACACGTTTCACTTTTCAAAAATTAGACCGTTCCTTGTAATGCATAATTCCTTTAAAAAAGTTACCAAAAGCCATAATCAATTTTTTAAGAAAATAAATCAAATATTTGACATTTTGAAAGATTCATCAGCTTTTTAGGTGATTCATTTTTGGATTACTATTTTCACGGCTAAATAACTCAGGAAAGCTGCAACAAATTTGCATGATCAATACATCAATTTAAAGCTAAAAAAATGCACATTTTAGTGAAATACGTAATTAATTTATTAATTTATATCGCGATAAAAAAAATTTTGCTAGGAGTACAAAAATGGTCAAAAAATTTTGAAAATTTTTTTTAGCGTAATATGCACATAAAATGAAAGTTCTTTTTATTCTGAACAACTTCTCTTCAAGAAATCATGATCACAAATGTCGCTGACAAAAATTAAACGCCAAAGTCGGTTCCCCTGAGCGCCACCTTAAGGTGGCGCTCCTGAAATATGGGTTTTGGCCATTATTTTGAAAATGCGCAAAAATACCCATACATCGTAAGAACAAAAGTTGTTCAGGATTGAATTTCCTTCAATTTGATGTGCATATCACACTAAAATTTTTTTAAAATTTTTGAGCTTTTTGAGCAAGTAAAATAGATTTTTTCAGAAATCGCCTTACAAGCCAATGCATTTACAGGTACGTAATGAATTTGAAAGACTGAAAAACACAACCAGCTGCGTTTTAGTTAAACACACTTTAAAATCTTTGGTGTTTTATTGAGTTTGGTGTAATTTTTTTGTAAAATAACGCAATATTTTTTGCATGAGACAGAAGTATAGTGCGTGTGAATACAAACGCAAATATTCGGCTTGCGATTTTAAAAAATTGGCTCCACAAAAAAAGTTAAAATTTGGCACATAAATGCACCTTGTCGTCTTCGAGAGGTCGCAAAATTTGATTTTGAGCAAATCGATTGTATTTAAAAAATTTAGTCAAATTTATGTTTTTTGAAAAGTGTGATTTTAGTGTTTTTCAATATATCAATCAAATTCATCAAAAATGATATCTTGCGACCGCTCGATCACATTGATGGCAAGCAAAATGAACTATTGGTTGTGCAATAGCTATCTACCTATGAAGAGAAATTGAAGCCGAAAATCCACTCACGTTTGGTCTACAGTGAATGCTAATTTGTATCAATCAACTTCATATTTTGTGTTTGGGCATGCTTTTACACCGGCTTGCTATTGTGTATCTAAAATTGTCCCCAGACTGCCGTTTTTTGAAAAGTCACATTTCAGGAGCGCCACCTTAAGTAACGTTATGTCATCAATGTAACGAAAAACATGTTTGTAGTTTTTGAGTACTTTGAATTCTCTGTTTTGTAATTGCTTTTTTATATAAGTAAACTCATACCAAAATAAAAATAGGTTGGTTAAAAACGGACCACAGTCAGTGCCCATTGGTATACCTATTTTTTGTCTACATGTTAAATTCCCGAAGTGAAAGTAAGAGTTATTAATGAGCCATTTTATGTCCGACATCAGGGTATCCCGTGAGTAACTGTGATATCCGAATGGTTTTGAGCCTCACACGGCTTTGCCATAGATTATGTTAATGTGTGTGTTTTCCGTTTTGAAAACCAAGTTCAGTATGTTACTAAACGTGTGTTCAATTTCATCATGTCTTAAACTTGTATACAACTTGCTGAAATCATACGTATTAACAGAGAGTGCTCTGTTTTTTACATTCAAATGTTTCATGCACTCAATCAAGTTGTTATTGCTATCTATTATCCAGAAAGGATTAGTTAACTGTCTAGTATTGTGTTTTATGGCATCACAGTAGTTCTTTAAGCGATGTAATATTAACTTTAAAGCAAAACCAATTCGTTTGGACATATTTTTTGAAATACTTTGCCTGCTAGCAATGATGGGTCTGAAGGAAACCGGGTTTTTATGAAATTTGGGTATGTTGTACATAAACGGTAATTCTAAATTGATTTCATAACCGTTGCAAATTAGATGTTTTTCCAGTGTTGCAAGAACAGCAGACTGGGTTTCATTTATTAATTCATATATAACTGCTGGTCGATGCGTTGTCCATTCCTAATTCTTTCTGAATAAGTTTATAGTAGTATGGTTTGCAGATAAAGGCTACATTTTGGGAAGCTTTATCGACAGGAACTATGACGAATTTAGTTTGTAGCTTTCGTAGACATCTTATTTCGGATTGGAAATGTAAATTTATTCATATTGGAAATGTAAATTTAAGTCACACTTGTCGAGAAACCAATGCATTATGCGGGGGTCTGGGGGCTGTAGCCCCCAGAAGCTGGAGCTTTTTTTAAATTTTGATATAAAATGCGGCTTGAAAAAGCAATTTTAGGAACGTTTGCAGGAAACTAAAGTAATTGCGGTGGTTAACGTTTGGTCGCTGCCAGAAGCCAGAGCTAAAAATGTGCACTAAATAAAAAGTTTCTGAGCAGCTCTTTTTGTGCAATTTTGCTATTGGTTGCAATTTTTTCAATCCTAACGCAAAAAATAATTTTCGGTTTTTTAGTTCAGTGCAAGAATTGGAGGGGCCCTGAGCCCCCCAGAAAAAAATTGGAGAAACTCTCGACTGTTTGGCAGAGCTTGAGTTTGGCACGGGGGGAATCTTTGAGGGGGGTGCCCAACCCCTGGCGCAAGGGGGGGGGGGGTGGTCCCTAGTTTTGGCCATTTTTCGGCGATAGCCGAAAATTTTTCAGAATTTTTCGATTTTCAATTCATTTTTCGGGTACTTTTTGGCCGCAGGTGAAAATTTTTTACAATTTTTCAATTTTTTACGCATTTTTGGGGCACTTACCCCCCCTACCCCCCCTGTGTGCATCTATGTTGTTTGGCCGCATTTGGTGGACGCAAACGAAAATTTTGGCCGGCCGTAAAAACCAAAGGGGAAACCCTCGTGTACATACATGGGCAAGGTCAAAGGATTTAGCCTACACCAGCTTTTTTTCGTGCGTGGGTCTTTTTGTTTCAAAAATTTACGATTGCGCGTAGAAAGAATCCACGCACCATTATATGCAAACGTAGAGAATCTCGCACATATTATGCATTAAATTATATGTACAGTGAGCTTTCGGAAGGCAAAAACCTTTTATGAAGTTGGCATAGTCAGAATTTTGAATTTTGGGGCACCTTGTCCACTTTTTTAAACTATTGCGGGGTCTGGGGGGCATCAGGCCCAGAATGCAACAAGTTTTACACTTTTTGGCGAAGTATGGTTTATACTGGTGCGGGAAAAACACACAGGATGGATTTTGCGTTCAAAACGGGTTTAAAAACTGTTCAAAACCAGTTCAAAAAAATTTGAACTGGTTTTGAACACAACAAGCGCGTTCAAAACTAGTCCAAAATTGTCAGCGTTTTGAACTAGTTTTGGACTAGTTTTGAACAAATGGTTTTCCTGTGACACCCTACGCGCTTTGCGGGGAAAAAAACCTAGTGCTTCCTGGCCGAACCTTTCGACATAGGCCCTTTTTGAGTATGTAAGTGGAATTCGCATCCCAAACTGACTTACCACACCAATTTTTGTATAGTTCTGAGGCCTATAGCATTGTTTATGAAATATCAAAATTTTGCATGTTGAAAAATTTGAAAGTGACAACATTTTCCAAATTTTTGTTTCCACCCATTGTTGCTACAAATTTTTGTAAATCAGTGTAAATTTGTGTTGATGCATTACGTGTGTATTAACCTAACCAATTGCATTACAATAGGCGGGGCACAATGCAGACATATATGCACAAGCATAAACCGACGACAGATGATAAGAATTAGAACTACGGTAACTATAAAGTTCGGGGATGTCTGGGGGCGACAGCCCCAGGAAATTTTTTAGATATTTGCGCCAAATTTGATGAATTGGGAACGTATAGGAAAATTTTTTGAGGGGGCCCTCTTTGCCAAAGGGGGGGGGGGGGGGCCCAGACCCAAAGGGAGGGGGGGGGCCCGGGCCCCCCGGCCCCCCCCCCCTGGATCCGCCACTGAGGCTTCCCCCAAGGTGCTCTACTCAAAAAAATAGGTCCACTATTTCCACCCCCCAACTGCATTTAATCCAATGGCCAAAAATGGCTAGTCTTTGTTTTTGGATAGTTTTGAGTGCGTTATGATGTTTTAGGGTATATATCGTCTAGGCTCATCTGGCAGGATTCTCTAGGCTAAGCTGGCCAGATTTTTCCTGAAAATTTCGCCTTTTTAGTAAATACCTAAGCCTGAGCCTAAGCCTGAACCTAAGCGCTAAGCCTAAGCATGATACTAAGCATAAGCCCCATACTAAGCGTAAGCTCAAGCCTTAATTGAGGCCTAGTTTGAATTTGGTCAGAAATTGGACGATTCTGGTGAATTTGGCCATTTTTTCGGAAAGAACGGGGTCAACGTTTAAACATTTAAACATGCTTAAGACGGAGAAAATACGAGTTTCTGAAAAAAATGCGAAAACGTCCCCCAGTGACGGTTCAGATTTCAGGGCTCATATCTCAGAAAATTTTAAAAATGAAATAGGGGTTCTTGAAGCAAAAATGGTTCCCCAAGGAAGGATGCTCTACTCAAAAAAATAAGTCCACTATTTCCTCCCCTCCAGCTGCATTTAACCCAAATTTTTTCAATGTTTTCAAATCTTGACACTTGACAGCCATTTTTGTTGCAAACAACAGCATTTTTTACGATTTTTTTAGCAGTTTCCACTTTTTCCCACTGTCTTTCTACTTTTTCTCCTGTTTTTCTACTTGTTTTCGAAAACTTTAACTCAGCGTAGAAACCGGCTTGTTAGCATCAAATCAACTGAAACATTGTAACTTCCAGTGTCTATTATTGTGTTGTTATTTAAGCAGACTGAATTGGATTTTAATTGAAACTTCATCAGCCGAAATTCATCATGTCTTACATGTTACCTCATTTGCACAATGGCTGGCAAGTAGATCAGGCCATTCTGTCCGAGGAAGACCGGGTGGTGGTCATTCGGTTCGGGCACGACTGGGATCCCACTTGTATGAAAATGGACGAGGTCAGTGTTGAGGTTGGGGATAGGGTGGCCTGGTGACTATTATATAGCATTCAATGACTGTCCTATAGATATATAGTTGGTAATCAATTTGCAATGGTTCGCAAAAGTGGGTATATAAATGTATATATATATATATATGCGGTATCCAAACGGGGTCTCGTCGGTATTTTTTGTGAGGGAATAGTTCGAGTTCGACCCGACATGGCTCCAATGTATATATTATATAAGTCTCGTCTCAACATTAAGGACTTACCGCCAAAAATGCAATGTCGAGGTGAAATCGGTGCCAGCATTTATTCTTTACAGCAAGATTAGGACTATACCTGAAATCTTATATTTTTTGTAGCAAGCAACTTGAACTTACTTTCTGATTTCCCCCGCCTGGTAACATATTATATATATATATACAGTTTATATGTTTACATGAAGTATCGTATTTTTGTTTAGACCCTGTTTCGTTTGGCGGAGAAAGTAAAAAATTTTGCAGTGGTTTACTTGGTTGACGTCTCGGAGGTGCCAGACTTCAATAAAATGTACGAATTGTATGATCCTTGTACTGTTATGTTTTTCTTCAGGAATAAACACATCATGATTGATTTAGGTGAGTTGGTGTTTTTTGTTATTTATTATTTATCTGTTTATTCTCAAATTTGGGGCTGGGCTAGTGAAACAGTGAAATGTTGCATTTGTTGGCACAGTGTTGACGTATATAGAATTTTCTTAAACTGTTGTTTTTTTGTTTCAAAGTTTCTCAGTATATACTTTTGTGAATTGTGATTAATCGGACTAGATTACCTTGTAGCCTAATTCTGCAGTGCCGTACTGCCGTAGTTTCTTTAGATTTGATGCAGTATGTATATATAATATATAATTGTCTTTGTAAATTGTATATACTAATATATATATATATATATATATATATATATATATATATATATATATATATATATATTATATATATATATATATATTATATATATATATATATTATATGTATATTTACCAAGGTTTATTGAAGGCTTATTATATATGCTAGGTTTATTGAAAATGCTAAATTCAAGCCAGAAGTGAAAACGGGTGAATAATGTGAGCGTGAGACTCAAAACGACCCGATTTCTGACCCCCGACCCGTATAATATAAAAAAATAATAACCTGTATAATAACAGTATATAATAATAATAACCCGTAAAAATCACCATTTTTTTATTAATGTTAGGGATAACGAAAAAGTATGACCCGAAATAATATTTTTGACCAGAAAAAATTTTATGTAACGAGACCTGCGCACCCGACTCGAAAATTGGTCCGACCCGTTCTCATCTCTGGTTCACGTTGATCGTCAACTTTAGTTTGTTTCAGGCACTGGTAACAACAATAAGATTAACTGGGCCCTGGAGGATCCCCAGGAAATGATCGATATCGTGGAGACAGTCTATCGCGGAGCTCGCAAAGGTCGAGGTCTGGTCGTGTCGCCCAAAGACTATTCCACCAAATATAGATACTGATACAGGATCTATAATTTCATTGTTAGGGTTGCTTCACACTTGCAGGCGTATGTCCATTTTGCGTCGCAAAGGTTAACGTAAATGTTTACTGCGCTGGCATTTTATATGGAGGCCTATGTGCAGGGGCGTAGCCAGGATTTTGAAATGGGGGGGGGTCGCACCTTGTCCACTTTTTTGCTCATTTTTTCACAATCACTCTTGCGTGGTCTGGGGGTGTGAGCCGCCAGAATCCATTTTTACATAACAAAACGTGGTTTTGGTCATTTAAATTAAATAAGGTCAGTGTTGCGGGGGTCTGGGGACGGCAGCTCCCAGAAAAAGAGATTTTTTTCATTTTTTAGGCCGAATGTGGTCAACTGGAGACGCATCAGAAATTGTTTCAGACAGGAAAATTAAAACAAAAGATGGGAGAGTGGGTAGAAGTCTGCAAACCATGGAAGTCTGCAAACTCATAGTGGCCGTTTGCAAACTTTTCTCATCTCTGTTTGCTAATCCCCTGCTTGGAGTTTTGCAAACGGTTGAATCTCAGCTCAACATTAACTGGAAATGAGGCATTAATTTCTCAAAACAAAAGTAAATCTAAGTTTTACCAGAAATTATAAAACTACCATAGTACCATCACTAAAATTGGTGAAAAAATGATATTTTATATCCAAATATGATAAAATAACTGTTAATTTAAAGAAAATCAAATTGTCGGAAGTAAAAAAAAGCTAAAAGTCATTGTCATGATTAAAATTATCACGAAAATTAACATAGATTTAAAATTTAACAGACTTAAAAATTAATCACAAAATTACAGTGAAAAATTATCAAATTTGTGTCCATAAAAATGAAAACGTAATACGTACAGTGTTGTAGAAACTGAATATTAAAATTAAACTGCCAATTTATGAAGTTATCACTAGATTTATGACGTCAAATGTTATAGTTTAAAGCTCTATTGTTTAATGCTGGGTGAGTTCAGTTTTTGCCGAATTCGGTGGTTAAATTTACACCTCTATATTGACATCTGCGGCGAGGTGTATTGAAATTGGTTTGTTAGAGTTTGCAGACTTCCCCCGTTTGCAAACGACCGCTCGGAGTTTGCAGACTTCCAATATTTGTTCACTAATCCTTGGAAAAGTTTGCAAACGTCCACTAGGCCAGATGGGAACGTCACATCAAACAGTGTTTTACAAACGTAACTGAAGCATATATTATGTACTCTTGCAGACATGCAATATGCTTTGTTAATAACAAGGAATAGTAACCCACAGAGTTGCAGGGGTCTGGGGGCGGCAGCCTTCAGAAAAATGTTGAGAATTTTTCAATTTTTAGGCCAAATTTGGTCAACTGGACACGTATATATCACAAATTTTTTTCGCCCGGGCAATAAAAACCAAAGTGGGGACTGGGGACCCTTGTTGACAATTTCTTCAGGTTCGACCAAAAGGGGGGGTCGCGACCCCACGACCCCCCCTGGCTACGCCCTTGACTGTGGGGCCAAATTTTGGGGACCCTCTCCCCTGATCGATCGAAAATATGTACCTCAAAATTTTGTAACAGTGTTATTTTTACATTTCCCAACATTTTGTACTATTAGCCCCTCGATTATCACGTTTCCTCGAATAAAAGTCGTTCTTTTTGATTATTTTAGTACGTTTCTAAGTAGGCCTTAGCCTTAGTAGTTCGATCAGATTGAAATATTTCCGAGAATGCCAGAAACAATGCGTTTATTGTGTATATGTTTCGTCCTTTCGTATTTATAAATTTTCCAATGTTGATGTAAATAAATTTTGTTTGTATGTTTCATGTTCAATTGTCCAACAATTAAAATCTTGCATTGTCTTGCGCGGTGTGTTACTTTTATTTGTATGTTTTATGTTCAATTGTCCAACAATTAAAATCTTGCATTGTCTTGCGCGGTGTGTTACTTTTATTTGCATTTATTTTTTCATAACAGTCGAGTAAAACTACGCTCATGTTCATATGACCCACTTGTAAGTTTGTGGAGTCATTTTAGGTTACAAATGCGTGTGAGGTTTAAAGATGTCTACTTGAAAGTGAAAAATATGATTAAAAATTAGTTTGTAGGCACTACAGGTTTCGACCGACCTGAGAGTGGTATAAAGGTGCCGGAGCTGAAAATTTTTCAAGGTCTCAGCTTCAGAAGAGCAACTTCAAAGAACGGAAAAATCGATTTTCAAATCGAAAAATCGAATTTTATCACTTCCATCTGAAATAGTAACGAAGTTTTATTAAGAGTACATAATAGTGTCTCACTATAGGGAAGAAGAGTGGGACTCTTCAGCTTGCTTGTGTTCTAGCACAGGCAGATGCAATCGTCATTTTCAGCCCTCTTGTTTCGTTAAACGTGTGCATGGCCAATCAGAAGCGAGCTCATTTTCAGATTTGGCAGACGCATATGCGTGTGCTACCAAGCAGCAGTGGGTCACCTGCGTGCTGATTGGGGTACGTGCACACGCGCCTGGCCTATCTGAATAGGAGCTCTCTTCTAACCGGCCGTGCACATGTACGAAACTTGAACATGCGCACACAAACGAACATCTGCCTGCGCTAGAACACAGCTGAAGAGTGTCTCAGTCTTCTGCTAGTGAGACATTATTATGTACTATTGGTTTTATTAATAATTTTACTGAGTTTTTCAATTTGTCTTCTTAACGATTTTGTTGCTATTTAGCAGACAGACAGCTCATAAGTAAATTTTCGGTAGCTGTCCTATAATTCTTCCTGACCCGTCAAGTTGTTGCATTTACACGGGGTTTCGGTCGGGGGTGGGTGTCTTGTGTTGTCCGTATTTTGCGATCCGACTCAGGGACGGGGTCTTGTCCGTATTTAGCGATCCGACTCAGGGACGGGAGAGGTCTTAAAATTTTTGTGGAAAATTCATGGGAACAGATGTGACAACGTATTGTTCATTCCAAGTCTGTCCATGACTTGTTGTTTGTTTCACTTTGGCACCATAGGCCATATTGGTTAGTTTCGACTTTTGTCAATGTTGATGAAT
Organism: Trissonchulus sp. WLG1_4; assembly: GCA_030248245.1. Lineage (NCBI taxonomy): Eukaryota > Metazoa > Nematoda > Enoplea > Enoplida > Ironidae > Trissonchulus > Trissonchulus sp. WLG1_4. Next base: position 3,197 of record JASANF010011931.1, on the reverse strand, counting down.
AGCTTTTTGATTATCGCAGGGCCATTATACTCTGGCACTGTGCGGAACTTCGGAAAAAAAGGGTGTCGGATAAGTAGAAAAGTGCCGGATAGAGGACTCATTGGGCAATGGGCAGGGTTGGCAGTTTCGGTTTCGTAAAAAACCCGAGACTAGGCTGGTCTCGGTCTCGGTCTCAGTAGAAAAACCGAGACCTGCGATAGGGTGGTCTCGGTATTTCAGATGACACTTGAAGTTTTGAAAATTTTGCAAGGTCACTAAGATTTTTTTGAAAATTCAAGTTTCCAAATAGAATGCAAGGCATGAAAAGGTAAACTGTTTGCTGCTGCAGAAAGAGAATGTCAGTGCACTGGCAAATTTTAGCTCAATTCAAGTTTAAACTTTGTATTATACACCGTCTAGTTTTATCAAGCTAGAGTTTTTAACTAAGGTTTGAGCTAGAATGGGTTGTCTGACTTATCTGGAACCTTTCAGGCATATATATGTCAAAAGTAAAGTATCGACCATCATGTACCAGGTATATATTTACTGCTAACTTCGTCGTTAATTTGTAATTAAAAAAATTTGCTGCCTTTTTGCAATTTTACTAAGCGCGAACTGAGTGTGTCGTTTAATTGAACTTTCTTGAGCCCAAACCTTTTACGGCATGTCAAAACATCAAGGATTTGAAAAAACCTGGGTACCATAAAATAATTTTTTGGCATTAGGGTGGTTGGGGCTATGCCTGGGGCAACAAGCCTTCCGGCTTCCCTCCCATATAAGTGTGTCAGCGGGAGAAACTCTTCTTACGTGATGGTGCTACTATCAAAACTTCTGATAGTAGCACCAGCACGGACGATTCTACGCTGGAGTTAGGCACCAAATATTCCAACCTATGTATGCAGTATGCACCTACTACAAAACGCTCTGCAAGAATTGTGCGAATCTTTAAAAATATCCAAAATTTGTCAGAATAGCGGGAAATTGATCCTTTTTTCCTTTTGTCAACTCTTATACATCCGGTCGTTACATCTTAAGTTTCTTGCTACCTAATGGTCACTTTTTTCGTACTTCTACATAATCATTAATTTTCCACGTGTCAAAATACCTCAAGTGTCTAAATTTTAAATTTTAAAATAGGTCTCCAAGGGCTTGTCTCGGTCTCGTAGGTCTCGTTTGGGTAGTTTCGGTTGCCTGGTCTCGGTCTCGGTTGCAAACCCGAGACTTGCCAACCCTGGGTATGGGGTAAACTTACGAGGTGCTGAATCCAAATCACCTAAAACGGTGGTCGGTGACCAATGGCCAACTATTTAAGTGTAGATGTGTATAGGAAATACATACACTGACACACGGATACGTTTGGGGGCGTGATTGTTAAAAAAAAACTGAAGCATACTGTCACAAAAGCGTCGAAGTGATGGTCACAAGTTTCAACCCACTCATTTATTTTTTCAAAAAAAAACTGACTGCCTGCGATTTCGGCAAAATTATCCTCCGGTTCTTCGCTAACTGCAGGTCCAAGTATTCATATCAGCTTTGAGATAGTTATGTCAGTTTTGTTTTTTCGGGTAGAGTCTAGTTGAATCGACCCTTTTGCAAGCTCAACTGTAAAGTCTGACAAAAAAAGCTACGTCACTCATTTTAGTGTCATCACTTCTGCGTCCTTGATGTACACTTGATAGTCATAATCAATTCTTTTCATACCAAAATCTCATGTTTCGTTTTCTCAAATATCGCAACTATTTTTGTTCCTTCTAGAGAAGGAACTATTGTTTTAAAACCAACTCTGCACAGTGTTAAAGTGACACCTGCATGTCAGCACATAGATTAACGTGTAGATTTAACTTGGGAAGTGTTCGCTCTTTTTTTTCAAATCGCAGTTTTGCAGTGACTTTGCCTTGAAATAACAGTACCATGTTGTAAACTATAGTTTATCAAACTTTTATTATTTTATAAAGTTAACAAAATGTCCATTTTACCAGACAATGTCCACGTGCTAATCATGTGAATGTCTGGACTCACCATGCCAGTAGTTTGAATCAAATGTTTGATAGAAAAAATTGATGAAATGCTGTTTCGAAGATTTCATTAATTTTTGTTAATTAAATTACCTGAATTATATGATGAAATAAAAGAAAATTTTAACATTGCTCCGTGTGCAAGAAACATTCACCTGATTCTGTTTCCAGCTTTGCATGGAAGCATGCGAAGTCGAGTGGTCAAAGTTGCTGTTTCAGGCTGGCTGGAATAGTTCGAGCGGTTGTTCGATACCCAGAATGTTTTTCATTTTTATTTTTTTCTAAATTGGTCGAGTCCAGAGTCGTAAATATATTATGTATGGCAATTTTAGGCTTGCCAATTTTAGCGAAGCTTTCGTCGCAACAAAATTGAAAGACAGGGGTACAGTGTATTGCAAGCTGACAATTTTTTAGTGCAATTTAAAAAAACCATTTATGCATTTTAAAAATGCAGTTAATGGGGAAAACTGCCGTTTTCCACTTAAGGTGGTACTAACGAATGTGCAGTGGTTTTTAAATTTTTGAAAAAAAATAGTTGATTCAAACTGTATTTTTTGAAAATAAAGTCTGTAAAAAATTGATTCAAAATCACAAAATGGCAAATGAAGTTAGCGGGATCATGGGAAAAATTTTTAGGAGCAAGCCAAGCCAACAAGCCAAACTACACAACAGGAGAATGGCAATTTAATAGTTTTGGCCACTTTTCTAAGCGCATGCGCAGCGCATAAACACAAAAATGACCATGAATGAACTTTTGCAAATTTTCTAGACTCGAAATGAAAATTTTTTTAATTGCTTATATTTTTGCGCAGATATAGAGCCCGAAATTTGAGTGTGAATAGACACTTTTTACTTTGAAACCGTATATTTCATTTAATAATTGACAAATCATAAAATCGTGCATTTTGGGTCTAGATAATTCACTTTTAAATATTTGTGCCGTTTTTCGCATGTTGTTCTTTAAACTATTCAAAAAGTGGCCAGATTTGAAAGTGCTCAAAAAAGCCAATTTGGTCTACTTTTAACATGCGCCATACAAATCATCTTTACAGTTGTACAATAAAACGTTGCTTAAATGTAGAAGAAAACCAGTGCTTTCCAACGATATAAAAAATATGCTTTAGTGTTAAATAATTATTGAATACTAGCCTGTTGAAAAACACTGCACATTCGTTAGTACCACCTTAAGGATAAGGGGAAAAC
>JASANF010011930.1:0-11790 GCA_030248245.1 Trissonchulus sp. WLG1_4 | reverse complement strand
GGGAATCGAACTCGGGCCACCTGCTGCGAAGTCAGGCATGCTCATCACTACACCACAGCCCCCGAGTCTCATAGGCCCTAATTCTCATTTGTGAGCCAGGGTCCCCCCTTCGAACATCATTGCGACCCTGCGACGATTACTTGGTTAGATCTGCGTGCTTTCCCCAGACAAACCCAATGCCTGAGGGCGGAGCACATTCACACATCAGCCTCCAAGCCTGCTCAGTAGCCCACACTCCTGGGTTACCTGGCTCACCCGCAACCCCGCCAGGGTTTCTTAGATCGACCCAGAACGATTCCCAACCAATACCAAGGCGTTAACCGGCTCACCCTTAACCGGAACCGAGGTTTTCTCCGGCTCACCCCTAACCGAAACCGAGGGTTTTCTCCGGTTCACCCCTAAGTTTCGAGGGGACCATAACAGAGAAGCTATGTACACATTCATACTGCACACAGCACGAGTACCGTAACGGTTAAAGTGCCAACCTGAACCCGGGGCATGGGCTCCTAACCCACCTCCGAAGAGGTTCGGGATAAGGCTGCCCTCAGGACCCGGCCCTATCCTCTCCGTCCTGTCACGGTCGCCACTATGTTGAATAGAAAGAGGATGCCCCAATTTAGAAAGAATGAAAGAGATGGAGGCGCCGGGAATGAACTCGGCCACCTGCTTGGAAACAGGCATGCTAACCACTACACCACAGCCCCCGAGTCTCATAGGCCCTAATTCTCATTTATAACACTGACAGCCGTTTATCCGTTCAGCCGTCGAAATTAATATTGTTTAATGTTTAAGATCAAATTGTGGCGTGATTATTGCGGTATTTGGTTGACTAAACGGACATATATACGACTATAAGTATGAATTGACCCTAATAAATAGTGTAGGTATAAAACTAATGGTTTCACTGCATTTTGTTTAAAGTATCTTAAAAAGGTAATCAATCCCGTTTGCAGGCAAAAAAAAAATTTTCTAAATTTCTAAACAGAGATTCCAACTGTGATCAGTTGGCTGGGGTGGGAAACAAAAATCTTAACCACTAGACTGCCAGGGTATTAGAATCTAAGCATTAATGTTTTTATAAACTTTTAGTACAGTTGAGTTGAGTGCTGAGTACAACAAACGAAAAAATAAATTTTTTACGCAAAATATGTTGAAAAAGACACAAATTGCGATAGAATTAATAACGCACTACAAACCCACGCTATTCTTTCACTAGTAGGCCAGTTTGTTTATGATTGGCTGTTCCTGGTATCACATGTAGTATCAGCCGTAATTTGATTGGCCGATTTGCTTAATTACGCTTGGAAGCAAAACGGAAGCATTAAAAATACTTTAAATCTTGTATTTTAGGAAATGGATCGGACTTTTAAATCAAATTAAAATTCAATTCCTAAAATGCTGGATTTAATGGATTTAAGAGAATCAACGTGCTCAGCTAAGTCAGACTAAGCGGATTTAAAATATGCAGCGTGACAAGTTAAATCCGTTAAATCCGGTATTTTAAGAATTAGATTTTGCAGCTTGTTAAATTCACTCGTTAAGTCCGATTAAAATAAATCCGTTAAGTCCATTTTAGCAATTGGCCCTAGAATCGGCCATAACTCAGATGGAAAATAATTTCAAAGCTCAAACGGCGTACAAGGCCCTATGTACCTATCCCCATTCCAACGCGTCGGCGCCATCCACCGTTTCCGTCGTTTTGTCCAGATCAGACTGACTGTGAGCTAAAACCCCTTTTCACCAACGTGGTTTTTTTAAACCATGGTTTTTCTCCCCTTGAAAAAAAACCACGTTCAGACCTGATTTTTCAATAGAAAAATGAAAAATCATAGATATTTTTTGCCTATTTAAAATGTTTAAATGCACATTTGAGCAACTTTAACACTAAACCTCATCACAAACGTAAAATCAGTAAGCGACTAAGCCACAGGGGTCTCGGGACAGCAGCCCCCAGAAAAAATTTCTAGAATTTTTTATTATTAGGCAAAATTTGGTGAATTGGAGACGTAGCAAAAAATTTTTTCGGCTGGGCCATAAAAACCGAAGGGGACCGTTTTTAAAAAATATCATGGGAAAAAGTTCGGTAGAATTCCTCCATTCTCCCTGGGTACGCTTACGGGTCCGTAGTAGAGATGGGATCGGTTCCACTGGAACCGGAACCGTAACCGGTTCCATCTCTAGTCCGTAGTGCCGGCTGCGAACCCGTATCTGTACCACATCCCCGGAAAAACGACTTAGAATACATATACGTAATTGTATACAAAGCAGCCAGATCCTACACATTTTTTTAATTCCGGGTTATTGAAAACCTACGCTTCAGCTTTCAAAGTATATGTAATTTGAAGTAATACACCAAATCGCAGAAACAAGTATACGTATAGTATACGTAATAGTATACACATGTATTATAGCCATGACGGCTGCACTGTTTGTAACGGACGGTTGTAGGTAGACCAAACCTGACTTGCTTCCAGGGGCTCAAACTGTATAGTCTTATAACCACCAAAATCCAAATTTTGAAAATTTGACCACTTCGACCTAATGCTAGAGTTGTATGGGTTTTTTTGAGACAAAATCAAACAGCGGATTTGTAGTCAGGGGGCGAGGGGCTCACAATACCCCTATGGCTATCAAAATCCCAATTCTACAATTTCACCTTTGAAACCCCCTGTTGGGGGAAGAGTATATACCTTGAGGGGTCGGCCGTGGGGTGTCCACGACTACAACGAACGAAAATGGACCTCAGATTTGTTTTCAGAGGTTAAAATTACCTCTATGGACTTAAAAATCCTAATTTCGAATTTTACCTGCTGGACTTACTGTTGGGGAGGGGTGCCCCGAAGGGGTCCTATTGTAGTCCACGAAAGTAATACACTAAAATAGACCTCAGATTTATGTTCAGCCTATCAAATTAGCCCAACGACATGAAAATTTCTAATTTTAAAAAAACTGACCAAATTTCACCCCCTATGTTGCACCCTGGGGGGGGTGGTATGGGGGTCCAGAGTATAGACAAAAGTAAATCCTAGATTCGTGTTCAGGACACCAAACACCCTAGAGACAAGTTTTTGAGAATAAACTCGAAAAAAAATTTTGACCCCAAAAGTGCAAAAGGGTCCCGAGCAGAGTTTTTTTTTGTTCCAAATTATGTTCGTTAGAACACCATTTTCTAAAAAAGAACAGCAAAAAATAAAAAAGAACAACCGTAAAACAGCCAGCTGCAGCCGTGTAAAACACCAGAATCGCGTCTACAGTGCACCAAAATTGTGTCTAATTTCAAAAAATTTTCTGGGGACAGCTATTATGTTCTAATGGTCTCTATCTGGGGATCTTAAAAGAGCGACTGAATTGAACAGTGTATTCTTTTCTTCAGTTTGCAGTCCTGCGAATGTGTATAGGACTAGGGTACTTCATGGTGTTTAGAAGCAGCATTTAATAGCATAAATGTATATGGGGATGGGGTGTGGTACGGGGCTTGTCCCAGATTTTTCGAAGGTTTAAGGAGGAGGGGACGCGTGGTTTGACGTTTAGGGGACTTTATTGAACTTACAAAAATACAAAATTTTCAGTGTGAAATTTTTAGCATAAACTTGTCGTTTTCCTCAAATTTCAAAGTACCGAGGTGCTCCTTCCTTTTCAAAACCCTGGCTAGTCCCTGATCTAAACACACCTTAACAATTCTAACGTATATTGTTCGTCAGAAGCTAATTTGTGGAGACTACAGACTCCGTTGAAAACCAACAACAAGAGGTGGTTTTTAGGATTGCCTATTAGCCAAAATTTTTGAGACCCCCCGAAAATTTTTATATACCATAAATTTTGTATATACAATATTTCAAAAATCGCCATTTACACCCAATTTTGCCACAATTCTTGGGACCCTCTCCAACTGCCTTCTCGATTCTGCCACCCATTCCCCAACCTACCCTCACACATAGATAGGGCCTACCGGGGAGCGGGGTGGTGGTGAAGGGAATTCCTCCAACCTCAAACTTTTTCCCAGTCAATTTTTACATAAGGGTCCCCCCTTTGGTTTTTCTTGCCCCTGAAAAAAATTCCCGATACGTCTCCAATTGACCAAATAGTGACTGGCTTCGTTGCGCGCTGGTTGGTTTGATTTCTTTCAAAACGCGAATATTTTTTTATGTAAGAAATGGTATATATTATGCGACGCAATGATTATTAATCGCTAATCATTTATCATAATATTACTTTACGTGGAGATTACGAATAATTTGAGACGCCACGATGTCGCCTGTGCGCCAATCGGATTACTATTTCATACGTACGTAATCGATGAAAAGTGAAACTGATACAATGAATGTTAACTTGCATATTGACGAAATAATGAATGAAAGAGAAAATATGAACGAAAGTACAGAAGTAGCGGACACTGGCATATTTGAAACTCCAAAAAGATTCGCGAAAATGCGTAGACAGACTTTTCTCGAAAAATTACGAAGCGAAACGAGCGGGGAACCAGCGTATGAAACCGAAACCAGAAATCTAATTTCTAGTCGCGAAACTCTGGTACAGAACGAGAATGCTGAACAGAGACCAGAAGAAACGGAAGACGAAGTTGCCATACTAACGGACATGTTAGAAAATCAACGTCAAGGTCTTCTAAGTCGCACGGGATATATTTTATTGCCCCGAGAAATGCAAACGTGGACAATACCCGAAATTATTGATTTGATTGATGAAAAATACGATGAGTTCCATAAGCCGGAAATGATCCGGAAGCAAAACCGGTGGAAACTCAAGGCCATTTTTAAATCCAAAAATGTTAGAGACAATTTTGTGGCCAATGGAATAAAGCTGGGACATTACCTGATTCAAGTGGAGCTCCCTAGAGCATTACAGAGATCTGAAACAGAACGGCGAACTATATACCTATACGATGTACCAATCTTAGACACTGAAGAGCACATAAAGTCCTGGCTGGAAGCTCTTGGAATGAAGCCAGTATCCAATTTCAGATGGACTTACCATAAAAAGTCCAACGGGCTGCGGTCTACCATCCGAGACGGTGGTAGATCAGTGGTGGTGCAAACGGAAAAACATAAGCAGATACCAGGTTATGCTGCATATAAACCACAAGGGGCAGCACATCTTCAGCGGGCGCAGAATTGGTATCCCAGATGGGGGAAATGGTGCAGAAAGTGTTTCAAGCAAGGCCATTATGGCATAGACTGTGACCAACTTGAGCCAGCTGTTGGTGCTGAGAGGCCCCACAGACGACGAAGATGGGAGTGGAATAAGACGGGACCCGCTATCGAAGATGCAGAGGCGCCGGAGGGAGCGTACATTGGACCAACAATCGAGGGGGAAAATGATATGACTAATTTAGGAAAATACGCTGGTAACAGAAGAAGTCCTGAAGTCAAAAATGAAGCCGAACTCGGAACCGACACAGTTATAGAAGCCGATAAACCTTCGGAACAAAACGTCAGCTGTTTGGTCGAACAGAATGTGAAAAAAATAACGGACGAAACCATAAATGCCTCGTATAATGCATCATTTCCACCACCGCTCGAACAACCAGGGCGTATAAACTGGGTAGAAAAAATGAAAGAAGTACGTCAAAACTATTTTGACAAATATGGGGAGAAGATACTGCCTTTCTTCACGAAAAAATATATTTTTAGTAACCATCATCCGGCTAATTTCAAAATTGGGGAGTTGACCTTTACGAGCAACGAACAATTCTATTTTTGGAGAAAAGCAGCAATGGTGGGAACAATAAAAGACCAAGAGTACATAATGAGCCTAGAAGACCCTGGTTTGATAAAACGATTTGGAAACCAAATAAAAGGATCGAAAGCTGCGATGATCGAATGGGAAAATCAGGGAAGATATGACGCGATGTGGGAAGGTTTAGTTGCCAAGTTTAGTCAGAACCCCAACATGCGATTGGACTTGCTGAAATCGCAGGGTTTCCGGCTAGCCGAAGCAGTGCGGGGGGACAATCACTGGAGTTGCGGTAGAGACGTAAATGATGATCGTGTAATGGACCCAAAAATGTGGGTGGGGGCGAATATAATGGGTGATATGTTAACTATGTTGCGGGAGGAGATGGCGAACAACGATGGATCCCGAGGGGAACATGAAGCATGAAAGAAAAACCGTCCAAAACAACGGATGTCCAGATTTTCAAATTGGAAATAAGTTTTTCTAGGGTCATTTAATGACGGTGTTAAGTAATACACAATGTTAAGTCAAGTATGTGTTTTGACCTTAAATGTTAACGGGATTAATAAGAAGTCAAAAATGGATGAACTTTTTGCTCTGACAAAATATTATGAAATAATTGTTTTGCAAGAAACAAACTTGTGGAAGCAGAAGTTTCTAGATAATTTTAGTAACGTTTTCGAAAACCAATTTAAAATTTTTAACAGCCATAGCACGCGTAGTAAAGGTGAGGGTGTTAGCATACTCATTAAAAGATCACTTCCAGGAGTTTTCAAAAAAATCGCAGAGATTAACGGTAGATTTTTGGCTATAAAGGGGTATTTTGGAGAAAAGGAAGTAGTAATTGCTAATGTTTACGCTCCGTCAGTACCAGGAAAACGGAGTGATTTTTTTAAAGAAGTTCAAAAAAAACTAGAAAAAATTATTTTAACAGATGTTTTTATTTTAGGAGGAGATTTTAACTGTGTAGAAAGCCTAGACTTAGACCGAGAAAGTGCGTCATTAAATGCGGCAAATCACTGGGCAGCAACCACAGGGCGAAAAGAGCTTGAAATAATCAAAGGTAAATGTTTATTAATGGATGCCTTTCGTTCTAAATTTCCAACAAAAAAAAACTTTTCTTTTTTTGGAAAAGAATGCAAAAGTAGAATAGACAGGTTTTATATTTTTCATCGACACCTTGCAGCTTGCGTAGATGTTTCTTACTTTCCGGTAAGTTTTACAGACCACTACGGTCACGACATAAAACTTTTAGAAACATTATGGCTCCAACCTAGAGGAAACTCCTACTGGAAATTAAATGTAAAAATTTTACAAGTACCGGATGTTATGTTTGCACTAGCAAACATTTTGGATCAGTATCAAGAAATTTTTGAAAATTTGGATGAGGATATTGAAGTTTTAACAACGTGGAAACGTTTCAAAAACGAAGTTAAATTACTATTTAAAGCCACTAGTCAGCGTGTTAAGAAAAGAAGAATGGGATTTCTAAAAAAATTGGAGCAAACTATGGAACTATGTAAGAGAGAAGGAAAAATGGAAACCTATCAAAAAATAAGACAACAAATTACACTCAAACAAAACGAGGATATAAGTTTTATATTTCAACGTGCACAGGTAACAGAAAGACTGAATGAAAATTACACAATAACTAGAGCCTTATTATTACAAAAAAAAGCTGCCGAAAATAGATATATATATATATGCATTAAAAAACAATAAAGGTTTTATACTGAAAACTAATTGCGAAATAATCAGCGAAATTAAGAATCAGTATGAAAGTCTTTTTGCTGCCACAAAAATTGATCATGAAGTAGGAAAGTATATCTTGATGGAAACTAAAAACCAAATTTTACCAAATCAGGCGCAAGATTTAGAAACAGAAATAACAGAAAATGAGATAAAAGCAGCCATACATAGTTTTTCGCCAGGAAAAACTCCTGGGTTTGATGGATTACCAATTGAATTCTACAAGACAATAGAGGATTATGTTTTGCCATGGTTACATAAGTTATTCAAATCTATATTTAAGTTAGGATACATGGAAGAAACTATGTATATGGGTATCATTTCCTTACTGTATAAAGGAAATGGATGTCGTGACGAAAGGAAAAACTGGAGACCCTTAAGCATATTGAATGTTGATTATAAAATTTTGGCAAAAGTTTTGACAAGTAGACTTAGGAAAATTATGCCCGATATTGTTAATTTCGAACAAACATGCGGAGTTGCAGGGAGAGATATTAGGGACAGTCTTTTGAGTATAGAATGGTTAATACAGTTTTCAAAAAGTGAAAAAAAGAACAGCTTTCTTTTATCAGTAGACCAAATGTCAGCATTCGATTTAATAGAATGGGACTACATAAACATGGTGTTTGAAAGGTTAGGATTTGGAAGGAATTTCAGAGAATGGATAAAAATTATTTACAAACCGGAATACGTCAAAAGTTCAGTACAGGTAAATGGACACATTTCAACGCCCTTTAAGTTAAAACGCGGAGTTAGACAAGGTTGTCCAATGTCTGCCCTTATATATGTTATTTGCAACGAGACAATTTTAAACTATATAAAGAATAAAGATGAAATTAGAGGCATTCAAATGGGAGGTCATGAAAAAAAAGTGATTGCATATGCAGATGACACTAATTTCACATTGAGCGAACCGGATTCTATAAGCAAAGTTTTTGAAGCATACAAAAAGTACGAAAAGGCGGCAGGAGCAAAAATCAAATTTGAGAAAACAAAAATAATAATTATACATGGTTTTAACAAAAATTCGTTTGAAGCTCAACACCAACATTTCATAAGTAAAAATCATGTCCTTTTTGGCCTCACACTAACACAAAATGGGTATCAAAATGAATGCAATGAAAAAAAAGCAAGAAGAAATAGCCAAAGAAATAGCAGAAAGTTCTCCAAAATTTGGACCCTCAGCGTATGGAAGAATTGCAATAATTAATACATATTTTTTATCTAAATTGTGGTATTCAACGCCAGTAACAACACCCACGGACGCTTTAGTACAAAAAATTCAGAAGGAAATTGAAAAATATGTATGGTTTCCGATAACAAATAAAAATCCTATTTCTACAGAAAAAATGGTATTACCTAAAGAACAAGGTGGAATAGGAATGCCTAAAATTTTTTATAAACTTCAAAGTCAAAAATTGATCATTTTGCTAAAGCGAAAATTTGGAAAACGGCAGAATTGGTGGGATACCTTTGACTATTTTTACAAACAAATAGAAGGAAAAACAAAACGCACCATTTACAATATTGAAGTACCAAACTGGTTCAAAGAATTACGTAAATCCGAAATTGAAGCAGATCTGACCTATGCGCCAGGGTTAATACTGATTGGAAATGAATGGATTACTTTTAAAAATTTGAAATTAAAACATTTATATTCACAGTTAATATGTAAAAAGTATATAAAAAAGATACAAGAATTAAAAATTAATTGGAAACAAAAGTGTCCAAACATCACGAGCAACGACTGGATTTTAATTTTAAACCAAACGAAAACATCCTTTGTATCGGCAAAAGCAAGAAATATTCATTTACATATACTACACAATAGCATAATGACAAATAAAAGAAGGAATCAAATAAATGCCAAAAATATAGCAGCGTGTACGTTTTGCCTTAATATCTTAAAAATAAATGTTACTGAAGATTTAGTACATGCTTTTATTGAATGTCCTCGAATATCGAATTTTTGGGTGAAAATTGAAGCGCTATTACATAAGGTAGCAACCTGGAATAGCAAATTGGAGATCAACTTAGATTGGTTTGAAAGTGATAAACTTATAGGTTTCTCATCAAAAAATAGTAAAAAATTCCGGAATTCGGCCAATTTAATTATTCAAGAAGCACAAGGTGTAATTTGGCAAACCAGAAAATATTTTGAAAAAAACAAAATTCTACCAGATCTATGGGATATTTTTTGCAAAAGTTTAGGAAAAATCGTGGATGATGCAAGTCTCATTTTGGAATGGAAAATTTTTGAAAATAAGTTCCTTGGAAAATTCGGACTTTTTCATAGTACAAGCAAAGGGTTTGCACTAAAACCTGTTGATACGTAAACCAGTACTAAAGTAATACCGTTATTTGACGGTTAGTCAAAAACTTGCCGGAGAAAATAACCATTTGGGGGAAAAACTCGCCCCGTAAACCACTCGAAAACTGTTTTAGCCGTAATTTTTAACGCTACGGCACGTCTGTGGAGTAGTCGAGACATGTAACGGGGTAAAAATTTTGGGGGGGCCTCTCCGGCCAAAGTTTGTGGACCCTCCCCCTGGTCGACCAAAAATACCCTAAATTTTGCAAAATTTTGTACAATTTTTGCACAAAAAGTGTCATTTTTACTGAATTTTGCCCAAATTTTTGAGACTCTCCCCCGTCCCCTGGATTTTTTTGGGGGTCCCCCATCCCCCGCCTCATACACGTATGGTAGAGACAGCTACACTCAAAATTATGCGCAAATTTACTGTGGGGCCTCAGATACGCAAGTTTGAAAACCGCCTTTGCAGCCCATTATAAAATTTATTTTTATTTTTTAAAGTTTTTATTTGAAAACAAAACACCTTTATTTCCCCTGAAACCGTTATGCAGACCTCAGAAGTTTTAATTGAGCTTCAAACCAATGCAAAATTTTAACTTAATGGCTAATTTTAGCGCTTCCATTTTGGAATTTAAGCAATAGAAATTAACTGGTTATGCTTCAAAACATACAAAAAACACTAGCACAAGGCAAGACGACTTTCAGCTCAAACGAGACCTCAAAATGACCATGTCCGTTTAATAAGCAATTATTTTCAGAAGTTCACCAAGCAAGTGCCAATATTCGCACTTGTGTACATACTAAACGTCTTTTTGCACTACCATGCGTTTTTTGGAGTAGTCGCTAGGTTTTTTGACGTCACCAGACCATTTTTAAAAAGTAGGTTTTTCCCCCTCATAGGGGGGTAGGTTTTCCATTTTCCGTTTTCCTCCTCATTTACTCCCAAAAGTATTTTTTCAATCCGTCTAATTTCGGACATGCCCTTCTTCTACGAATGAAAACGGCACCAGACACTGTTGTCATGAACAGAGGAAGAAAAGTCCTCTGTAAAAGTGTTTTTACAGTTGAGCTCGCATCTCTTAGTGCTATAAAACGTCCTATTATATCTCTTAGTGCCGGGAATTAAGACTGCAAAGGCCGCTGGTCCTACTTTGCCTCATATAAAACAACAGCGAGACCCCTAATGAATATCGCTTATATACTTTTGCTTGCAGACACTATACTAATCTTTGGACCTATTTCACGTACGCAAGTTTCGGAACCGGGGTGGGTTTTTTCCTCCAAAAAAATGGAGAGGATTTTTCCCCGCGTGCTATACGAAGTCTACTCCGGGTTCACTAGCAATTCGCATTTGTAATTAAAACTCAGAAAAAGGTAAAATTGAACAAAGTTTGGCGACCTTTGTTGACCTTCTGACGTACACATATGCGAAAGTACATAACATTCAAACCAAGCAAGCGAGCAAGTACGCGTTTACGCGTGTGTGAGGGGCAGTGAGTTTAGTCACTTTTTTGCAATGACATGGGTTGAATCTGTTTCGTGATTGGGTTAATTCGTACCATTGAGTTTTTGTAAACAGTAATTTATTTTTATAAATTCTCTAAATTTCTTGCACAGTTACAAGACATGGGTGAATTTCACAAAAGTGGTTTTACGTACGCTTTTATATGATTTTAACATAATTTTATTACAAAATATACAAAGTGCTAACATTTAAAACTTCTTATCGTCATGATTAGGTATTTGCTGCGCAGCAAATTTTGTTTCACGGAGTGAATTTATATTTTGGATACTTACGGGCCAAATTTTGCATTGGGTTTTGCTTGTTTGTTGCTCCTGGGACTAACAATTTTGTATTATAATAGAGGTGGGAAATTAGTCCATAAAGCATTCTAATATAATGTGTCTGCCAGTAAATAACGAAAGTAAAGATTCTTCTAAAAAAATGATTGTTCAAGAAAAAATTCAGCAAATTGTCAAGCTATTCTGTCAAACAGAACTTACAAACAAAAAATTCAGATGGTAATTCACTATTC
>JASANF010011929.1:0-13718 GCA_030248245.1 Trissonchulus sp. WLG1_4 | reverse complement strand
TAATTATTATGATATTCTATAAATTTTTTAATGAATAAACATACGGCAGTCAGTATGAATCGATCTTTTTTTTTGAGCACTGATTTTTATTTTTTATAACTAACAGCCAAGATTTTGTGTTGTTTTTTTTTCACAGGACTACTTCTTTTTCTACCACTGGAATAATTTCCTTCACGGTCTAATGTGCCATTGCGTGGATTGCATCCTCAACCTCCCTTGTCGGCCCCCCGCGGGCAAGTCCACCCCCTCCAGTGCTACGGTGCCATCGCCGCTTATTCATTACGTACGTGCTTTCTGGCTATTTTATAGGGGTGGCGCACTAAAATTACGATAAAACACTATTTTTAGGCTGAAAAATTGTTAGTATACGCTAAATGTTACGTTTTATACGTTATTGTAGCTTCACTGATACTAAATGTGGCAAAAAAGGACTCAAAATCCCTACCAACGCGACGTCGGAAAAATTTTGGGCTATGGGGGGAGACCCCATTAAGATTTTGGGCTATGGGGGGCTCCGGACCAAGGCGCCCCCCCAACCCCCGCTATTAAAATATCCCAGTTTTGTAGGAATACGATTTTTTTTAACTCCTTGAATTGATTGTATATTTAAAACTTTATAGCAGCTACTTTGATATTTTGCACTATAGTGTTTATTGAAATTTTATAGCAATTATTTTTTTAGACAGTATTTTGATAGCACCACCATTTAGGCAGTGCCAAAGTATTTGTAAGTTTGATTATATTCAAAAATCACATGCGGATTTATAATAGTACAGTTAACATGAAAAGTTAAAATATGAAGATAAGATAATTCGAACGTTGAGCTCACCTAGTCTTTAATGACCAACAAACATTGACTTGAAATGATTTAACATGCATAACATTTTGCTAGTTAATTCAGTCATTCTGACAAGTTTACTAAGGTTTTAGTCTAGTTTCGATCTAGTATTGTCGTTTTAGATTATGATTTTTAAAAATTATAATATTGTGTTTTTTATTTCAGCTTATCGTCTCATGTGAGCTTGTGAGAAAGATTTTAAACGTAGTCGAACAGATCTCTGCAAACGGGTAATTTATTTTATCATTTTTTAAAAAAATTAATACTTACATACTGTTTTATCAGTTTGAATTTTGACAAGTTAATATAATGTGACTTAATACTTAAAATATGGCTGCCAGTTTTCACCAAGATTAATGAGCAGATAATAAATTACAAATTAGAGATTAAGTTAATTAGAAAATAGTTGATCTTAATTTTTGTTGTTTTGTTTCATAGGTGTTTAATTTTGCTCACCATTTTTATTTTTTTGAGTGATAATAAGTACTTATTGACTTTTGCATGTAACGTTTTCAAACAAATTTTGTTTACTCTAAATAGTTGGAAATGTTAAAATGTTTACATTGTTAATAGTTTATTGAATTTTCAAATAATTTCAAGGTTTTTTATTATTTTTTTAGCGACACCGGCCCCCCGCGACTGACCTTTTCTGGCTACGTAATGCGATTGGCCAATATCATCCATTCCGCTGAGCAGGCCACTGCGGACGACCAACAGCCAACCATCTCCGCTGTGGCCCTGGGTCAGGCTATCAAAGGTCGGGTCGAAGGTCAAATCAGGGTTGGCGCGACAGCGCCCAACCCTAGAATAGGAGAAAATCCACTCAATGCGGATTTTTGAATTTTAATTTTTCATTAACTTAAAATATATGCAAGCGAATGACTTTTAATTTGGTGTGTGTATCCGCCTAGTGGAAGGCTATATGCGTGCAAAATTTCGGAGAGATTGGTTGAGCCTAACTTGAGATATGAAAAAAAGACTTTCGCAAACTTGACACTTTCCGTCTTTTTTTTTCAACAGCTCTACCGGACCGGACGCTTGTAGGGTTGTCATGATTATATGTTTTTCACATTTCGTTTGACCAAAGTTGCAAAGTGTCGGGCCACTTTTTTCAATTTCGTCCCCGTTCGGTCTCTGCTGGGAGGGGGGAACCCCCTTTTTTGGGGTCCGAAAAAAAACAAAGTCCGAAAAATTTCTAGCCAACTTTTGAGAAGTCACGCAAGTGAGGTAGCTTCCATCTCTTGCATGCAGGGTAGTGTAGTGGTGCTATAGTGCATCTGCTATTTTGGAGTCGATCGTGTAACTGTAGCGCAGGGGAGGGGGCTCGGAAGGTAATTCACGTGTATTATGGGGGTAGGCTACCTATGGGCAGTACAGCCATGACGGTTACAGATGGAGGTCTGTCGTTTTGTATGCGAATATAAACCCATATACTGTGCATTGCAGGGTGACCATAGTTTTGCTGTCAGATTTTCCTAGTAGCCAGAACTGGTACACCCCCCTCTGGCACCCTTGAAAACATGGTTTTTCGTGGCTTTGTCAATGTATAACGCTTTAATGGCTAATCACTCGTGCTGTATTGTTACGATGTCACAATAAATACGTGCAGGAGTGTCAATTGATATTGTTTGGTCAGCGTCGTGTATGGTATTTCACTTTGGCACCCCAGTCAAATTGGCAGAAGTCTCAGGTCTCATCAAAAGTGACCACCTAGGGTACTTTTGGGGTGGAATTTTTTTTCGATTTTTTTCATAAAATCTCGCTACTAGGGGTTGTCTGGGCCCCTGAACACGAATCTGGGGTTAGTTTTTGCCTATCACCCCCCTGGACTCGCCTATACGGCCCCCCGGGGTACCCCCCCCCCCCGGCCACCAGGCGGTCCTCCAGGGTCAAATTTTCGAAATTGAGATTTTGATGTCACTAGGGGTAATTTGGGCTCCTGAACACGAATTCGAAGTCAGTTTTCGTCTAGGACCCCTCTGAACCCCCCTACGGCCCCCTCAGGGTGCCCCCCCTAGGGGGTCATAAGGGGTCAAATTTTCGAAATTGAGATTTTGATGTCTCTAGGGGTAATTTGGGCCCCTGAACACAAATCCGAGGTTAATTTTCGTCTAGGACCCCTCTGAACCCCCCTGTGGCCCCTTCAGGGTGCCCCCCCTAGGGGGTCCTAAGGGGTCATATTTTCAAATTTGATATTTTAATGTCCATAAGGGTAATTTGGGGCCCTGAACACAAATCCGAGGTCCATTTTCGTCTAGGACCCCTCAGGGTATATACCACCCCCCCTAGGGGGTCCTAAGGGGTCAAATTTTCGAAATTGAGATTTTGATGTCTCTAGGGGTAATTTGGGCCGTGAACACAAATCCGAGGTTTATTTTCGTCTAGGACCCCTCTGAACCTCCCTATAGTATGGCCCCTTCAGGGTACCCCCCTAAGGGGTCAAAATGGGGCAAATTTTCGAAATTGAGATTTTGATGTCGATAGGGGGTGTCAGTTGATATTCTTTGGTCCGCATGGTGTGCACTGGTCCACTTTGGTAGCCCTAGCAAAGTGCCAGAATGGTCAATTTGACCAAATTTTAAAATATTTTCAATTTTTTTAAATATATAACTGTGAAAAAGGGTAATTTGAGTTGCCGAACACGAATATAACATCACTTTGACCCAGGGTTTTTTTTGTATAAAATAGGGTGTATTTACACATCGGCCGCCTAATTTACA
The DNA here is from genome assembly GCA_030248245.1 of Trissonchulus sp. WLG1_4. Lineage (NCBI taxonomy): Eukaryota > Metazoa > Nematoda > Enoplea > Enoplida > Ironidae > Trissonchulus > Trissonchulus sp. WLG1_4. Next base: position 10,160 of record JASANF010011929.1, on the reverse strand, counting down.
CAGCAAAAAATAAAAATACACACTGATTTACACAGCCCCATTTTGCCCCAAAAGTTGATGAAACGGCCTATTTTGGTTGTAAAAATTACAAAAATTCGCGAAGTGGCGATTTTTGCCTGTGACCTCTTTGTCCTAACAAAATTAAGTCTAATTTTTGACCCCAAAACAAAAAATTTTCAGTTTCTGCTCTTAAACGGCTTATGATTTTTTTTTATTTTAGCATTCGTTTTTATGCACTTGAAAGTTGATAGTGAAAAATCAGCCACGCTGAGCCTGTCTGTGCGATTTCTTGTCCCACGTCAAACTACTGTAAAAGTTTTACACCCGGATTTGAAAAAAATGAGTAGGATCTGGCTGATAGAACAACTCTCTATCTGTGTAAACCATGCATGTACACGGGGTCTCCGCCTGGGTGTTGTTTGCTTGTTTCAGATTTTTCGAATTAGCATTAGATTCGGATTAGCATTTTTCCGCCGCTTCATTAGCCGCATTAGCATTCATTCGATTATAAGATCAGCCAAATTTCCTATTCTACCCACACTGCTGCCCTTGGTGAAAGAGCATTTTTATAATAATAATATATTGGGGTGTGGGCACAAATGTACATGGGAGGGGGGCTGCTGAGAATCCGGGACAAGCCCTCGCCCCCTCGGATTTGATCCATCGGGACAAGCTCCCCTGATTGGTGCTGAAAAAGGTGTACGAAAACTCAAAAATTGCTCCAGATCGCTGTAAAATGCTTCACAAATAAGCAAAAAGCAGAAAATGCTTAATAAAAAACTGTCTAAAATTGTCCTTTTTAGGCAAATGTGTTTTTGTGAGTTCAGATCACCCTAATGTCGGGACGAGCCCCCCTAAAATTTCGAAAAATCCGGGACAAGCCCCCCCCCCCTTCCAGACCTCGTGCACATGTAAGGGTGTGGGTGTCTTGACATAAGATAGAAAAATATTAGAATATATATAATAATAAATAATAATATAAATATACTTATAATAAGTTATATAAATATGTAAATAAGATATATAAATGATTGCCGTTTTACGCGTATCCGCGAATCGCCAACTCCTTCGCATTAGCATACCCCTTGTATACTAAACTGAGTCAGATAGTAGGTAGATTATATGCCGTTAAGGCGAATGTAAATGAAAAAGTTAAGTGTAGGTCTATGTAGGGTTTTGAAGTTAGGTTAATAGACTGGTGAAAGTTACACATTGATTATATTCTTGCCATATGTCAGGTCAAAGGTCAAGTTTAGGTCAGTCAGCTGTTTTTTTTGTTTCAGAATTACCAGCAGACGTGCAATCCTCTTGGTCCAGTTTTGTCAGTCAGATTTTGCTGCCATACAATAAAAAAAATGAACCTGATGCTGTGAGTTGCTTAATCCCTGACTTTTTCTGGGTTGCCGATTGAGTTTGAAATTAGGCAACCATTGCTAAAGTCTGACAAAAAAGGTTACGCCACTTTCTTATTTTAGTGGCATGTGGCATGACTTCCGCGACCACTTGCTGTACTCTTGATAGTTAAAATCTATTCTTTTCGTAACGAAATCGCATGTTTCGTTTTTTCAGGTGGTGCAACTATTTTTTGTCAGACTCTAATAAACTGTAGTAAAGTTAGGACCCATATTTGTTTTACTCCCAGTTTTTGCAAAAAATTGAAATGTTTTGTGTATTTCTGAGTTCAGGTCCAAGAAAAACGTCGGGGCAAGCCCCCCCTCCCTAAAATTTCTGAGAGTCCAGTACAGTCTCTTTCCAGAGCATACATGTAACGGGTTCAAAATTTTTTGTTTTTTTGGAGTGCGGCTCTTTCGTCAAATTTTTGGGACCCTCCCCCTGATAGATAAAAATACCCTAAATTTTGCGGATTTTGTCAAATTTTTCCAGTGCTATTTTTACGGAATTTTGTCCAAAACTTCGGAACCTTGCCCTTGTTAAAGGTACATATTTATGCGTTTTGTTTGCTTAAATAATTTTTTGAACGGTTTGCCAGTATTTTGATTTTTTTGAAGTCAATTTGTTTCTTACCCCCCCCCCCCCCCGGCCCCTTAAATTTTGAGAGGTCCCCCCACCCCCTTCCCTCATACATGTGTGCTCTAGCTTGAGACTCCGTGTGCATGCAAGTTGCAAGACAGGGACTCACCAACGAATAGTATCTATCTATGCGCTGGTTACAGTTGCATTTTTATTCTTAAGAATAAAGAATAAGACATGTTTTATTCTTAAGAATAAGAATAAGATTAAGTCTGATCACAATACTTAATAATAATATATATTTTTAGGTGACCTGTGAATCCCAGATGCTGAATGGCTCGTCTGGTCTGGAGGCGGAGTACCCGGCCACCCTGGCGGCCATCAGCGAATATCGCAGTCAAAAAATGACCCCAGATGGGTTTGACGACAAATTTGACGCCCCTGCGGAGGAGTTTTTGGCCGAACACGATAATATCATGGAGTGGGTTGGGTTAATGTTGGCTCTGCGTTTTGGTGGACATATTTTCATAGATCCACATGGGGGAGAGGGGGTAGGGTGGTACCCAACGCGCCTCAGGGGGGTCGACAACCCCCCACCCCCTCAGACAGCAGGCATACCCCCACCCTCTGGTGGCCGAAAAAGTGCACAAAATTTGAGAATCAAATCGAAAAATTCCAAAAACAGTTCGAAATTGGGAAAAATTTCCGACGGGAGCCAAAAAAGTCGAAAAATTAGTTCAAAATCGAAAAACTTTGCCGTCTGTTGCCGGAAAAATACAAAACCAGGACCATCCTCCTCTCTGCCGGGGGTCGGGCACCCCCGTCGACGATTTCTCCCGTGCATGGAGAATGAAGCGTTAAAAAGGAAAGGTTTACAGTGGTTAAGTTTCTAGTAAATAGTAGAAAACGTCACTACTTTTGTGCTTTCTATAGTTTTTGTTTTTCAGGTTTTTGAATAAAGAGTCAACAAAAGACCTAATGGCAGAAAAGTTTGACCTGAAGCCGTTAACGAATCAAACAGATGTTAGCGTAAGTTTTCGACCTAAATTTAAGTAATTTTTCATGCAGGTGAACTATAATAAAATACAGAACAGTTATGTAGGTCCGTCAATAGAATTGGCATTGAGTACTGTGCAAATTCGAACAAGGTGATTATTCTGGTGTGAGTCTAAGGGCCCATTCCTTTACCGGATTAAAGAGACTGGACTTATGTTATTCCAAGGTTGAGGAATGTAATATCGGTTGTTTGTTTGGTTTTGAAGTTGCTCACGACGACAAAATCAGTGGCTCACAAGGCAGACATGATGGCTCACGAAGTAAAAATGAGCGGAAAAGTGCTCCACACCCCCCCCCCCCCCCCCAGAATTTGCTAGCTGTCCACCTGTGGTCCGAAACTCCGAACCCGTTCCTAAACTACCACTGGCCAAAAATTTACGATTTTGCCACGTTTTTACCAAAATTTTGCTGAAAATAGCTTTTAATAAATTCATCAAAACGGCCATTTTTTAACTGCCAGAGCCAGGCGCAAAAAATTCTGATTGTATGCCTAACTACACTCATCAAAGAGATTTTGGCCGAATATTTTACTCACGCCGTAACCCTCGGCCCCTCTTTTTCCCGGGCGGGACTCGGGACCCCCTCCTTCCCCTGGTATTGAAGTTTGGGGAGGGTTTCCCGCCCCCCTCCAAATAGATGACATGTTTCTGTGTCACGTCAATGTTACTATTGAATCACGATTCAACATTTATGACACGACAGGGCATTGGCTTAAGCCCGTACTAAAGTCAGACCAAAAAATGTTGACCATTGAGACAAAACAAAACTTGGACTTTCATCACGAAAGGAACAAATTTTAGCCATCAAGAGTACAGCGCAGCGAATAGTGTTGGTAAAATCACGCCACCTGTTTGCTATCCGTGTTCCAACATGTTTTGGGGCAGACTTTAGTTTATACTATTCTGTTTTATTTCAGACTGCAGAGTCTGATTTCGAGTCCCTGTGCGCTGGTCGTATCAACACACTGGAGTCGGACGAACACAGCAGTGACGAAGAAGATCCCTGGCCTGAGAAAACCATCACCTACGCCAAGGACTCATTGTAGGACTGATTTAAGGCTCCATTCATACTTACAGCCGTATGTCCGTTCAGCCGACAGAATTACGAATAATCCCGCCACAATCTGATTTTAAATACTATTGGTGGCGTGATTATTCAGTAATAGTTCGTAATTTTGCCGGCTGAACGGACATAACGGCTGTAAGTATGAATCGCTGCTTATGGGTGGTCTGATCGAGTCGGCATGTGCGCCCCGACATTTTTCGCACAAAAAGTAGTTTTTCTGGTCAAATTTTACTTTAATTTTTGGTTTTAAAAGGGTTTGTTGGTTTTTTGAGCCGGGTTCATTCATACTTGTTCTTAGGGACAGCGGGACAAACGTTGGCCAGCTGCTGTGAATACTTGGCGAAATCTTTTTGGCAAATTTTTTAGCTTAAACACTCTAGTTTTGCTTGTGTCATGATTGTTCTTTAGAAAGATTCAGGACAAAACGATAGGGACGAAAACACGGATGGGGATTGGGGAGAAAAGGATAGGGACAAAGACACGGGTGGGGACGTAACGATACGGCCAAATACAAAAATGGGGACAAAGACAGGGACGATTGGGCACCGGACTCTAGTTTGTATAATTTTTCTTCTTGTTTCAGTTCTCCATTTGGTCCCGAGTCAACAACGAAAGAAGGCGAAAATGACTCCATGGATGGTAAGAGCTCAGAGTTCGTTCGCTGTCGTAAGCCTGAGACTGGTAAGCTGCCAGGGGTCATAGGTCAGATTTCCACGATCTTGATAAACTTTACCTAGGGCCGGCCTTTTTATTATTACTATGCAGACTAAGCGGTTTAAAAAAAGTATGGCCGAAAATGCCTTTCCATAACCTCCGGATTAAAATGACAAACTTTTTAGACAGAGTGAACGGACTGCAAAGAAGCGCTTGTGACTTGAACCTGCCAACGCTGAGCTATTGCCTACCAAAAAAACATGGAATTTTTAGTTTTTAATTTTTGAACTGATGAAAATTAACCTTTTAATCCGGTAAAAGAATAGGCATTTTAAGGGCCAATTCCTAAAATGGATTAAACGGATTAGATTAAAATTTGTTTGTCCAATAGCTCATGATACCGTTTATCAATTCATACAAAATTTGCGATAGCAACTCTTTCAAGCACCTCCCGCTTGTGCATAAAATTTTTTAAGTCTGCCTCAACATCGAGATAAGTTATTAGGCAAACAAATTTGAATCTGATACGTTTAATCCATTTTAGGAATTGGCCCCAAATTTTCTGTTACCACTATAATTTCAGCACACGATACAGTCGGCACGTCCAGCGGTAGTAACAATATGCAAGCCGGAGACTGCGCCACGGCCAGTAAAAAGGACAAAGCCTGGGCCGATTTCAATAGCACCGGCCAGACGAATTCCTCGGCAAGCGTTGGCGAGGAAAATTGGGCTAATTTTGACAATTTCCCAGCTACCCAGGAATCCCAGAGCCCTAAGCAGCCTAGTGAACTGAAATCCAGCCCACCACCAGTGGGACAGGATGCGGCGGGCAATAATGCCGGCACTTGGGCTGATTTTAGCTGTTTTGCACGTCTTTAGATTGCACTGTTTTGTTTGGACGGGCCTTGTCATGAATTATACTAACTGGATTAGATGAGCTATTAATTAGTTATTAATTATAATTGTAGCAACAAGAGTACATAATAGTGGGTTAGTCTTGACTCTTGGAGACAGAAGAAGAGTGAGACACTCTGCTGCGTGACTATGATAAAGCGTAGGTCGATGTTTTTTTGGCCTACTTGTCCTACGTTTTTTGTAAACAAAGTATACGGCCAATCAGAAGCGAGCTGATGTGCACGTGCTCCAATCAATACCAGGGCCGCAATGAACACGTGACTGCTGATTGGAGCACGTGCACAAGCGTCTGACCAATCACAGATACAGCTCGCTTCTGATTGGACGCATACTTGTTTAACAAAACTGAACGAAGATGCGCCGATTTCGACTAGCGTATCTGCTTGCGTATTATCATACATAGGCGAGACCGTATCACTCTTTTTTTATATATATATATATAGAAGAAGAGTGATATACTTTATGTCTGCTCATGTCTGCCTATGTATGATAATACGCAAGCAGATACGCTAGTCGAAATCGGCGCACTTGGTTAAAGTTTTGTTAAACAAGTATGCGTCCAATCAAGAAGCGAGCTGTATCTGTGATTGGTCAGACGCTTGTGCACGTGCTCCAATCAGCAGTCACGTGTTCATTGCGGCCCTGGTATCCATTGGAGCACGTGCACATCAGCTCGCTTCTGATTGGCCGTATACTTTGTTTACAAAAAACGTAGGAACAAGTAGGCCAAAAAAACATCGACCTACGCTTTATCATAGTCACGCAGCAGAGTGTCTCACTCTCTCTTCTGTCTCCAAGAGTCAAGACTAACCCACTATTATGTACTCTTGTTGCTACAATTATAATTAATAACTAATTAATAGCTCATCTAATCCAGTTAGTATAATTCATGACAAGGCCCGTCCAAACAAAACAGTGCAATCTAAAGACGTGCAAAACAGCTAAAATCAGCCCAAGTGCCGGCATTATTGCCCGCCGCATCCTGTCCCACTGGTGGTGGGCTGGATTTCAGTTCACTAGGCTGCTTAGGGCTCTGGGATTCCTGGGTAGCTGGGAAATTGTCAAAATTAGCCCAATTTTCCTCGCCAACGCTTGCCGAGGAATTCGTCTGGCCGGTGCTATTGAAATCGGCCCAGGCTTTGTCCTTTTTACTGGCCGTGGCGCAGTCTCCGGCTTGCATATTGTTACTACCGCTGGACGTGCCGACTGTATCGTGTGCTGAAATTATAGTGGTAACAGAAAATTTGGGGCCAATTCCTAAAATGGATTAAACGTATCAGATTCAAATTTGTTTGCCTAATAACTTATCTCGATGTTGAGGCAGACTTAAAAAATTTTATGCACAAGCGGGAGGTGCTTGAAAGAGTTGCTATCGCAAATTTTGTATGAATTGATAAACGGTATCATGAGCTATTGGACAAACAAATTTTAATCTAATCCGTTTAATCCATTTTAGGAATTGGCCCTTAAAATGCCTATTCTTTTACCGGATTAAAAGGTTAATTTTCATCAGTTCAAAAATTAAAAACTAAAAATTCCATGTTTTTTTGGTAGGCAATAGCTCAGCGTTGGCAGGTTCAAATCACAAGCGCTTCTTTGCAGTCCGTTCACTCTGTCTAAAAAGTTTGTCATTTTAATCCGGAGGTTATGGAAAGGCATTTTCGGCCATACTTTTTTAAAACCGCTTAGTCTGCATAGTAATAATAAAAAGGCCGGCCCTAGGTAAAGTTTATCAAGATCGTGGAAATCTGACCTATGACCCCTGGCAGCTTACCAGTCTCAGGCTTACGACAGCGAACGAACTCTGAGCTCTTACCATCCATGGAGTCATTTTCGCCTTCTTTCGTTGTTGACTCGGGACCAAATGGAGAACTGAAACAAGAAGAAAAATTATACAAACTAGAGTCCGGTGCCCAATCGTCCCTGTCTTTGTCCCCATTTTTGTATTTGGCCGTATCGTTACGTCCCCACCCTTGTCTTTGTCCCTATCCTTTTCTCCCCCAATCCCCATCCGTGTTTTCGTCCCTATCGTTTTGTCCTGAATCTTTCTAAAGAACAATCATGACACAAGCAAAACTAGAGTGTTTAAGCTAAAAAATTTGCCAAAAAGATTTCGCCAAGTATTCACAGCAGCTGGCCAACGTTTGTCCCGCTGTCCCTAAGAACAAGTATGAATGAACCCGGCTCAAAAAACCAACAAACCCTTTTTTAAAACCAAAAATTAAAGTAAAATTTGACCAGAAAAACTACTTTTTGTGCGAAAAATGTCGGGGCGCACATGCCGACTCGATCAGACCACCCATAAGCAGCGATTCATACTTACAGCCGTTATGTCCGTTCAGCCGGCAAAATTTAGAACTATTTACTGAATAATCACGCCACCAATAGTATTTAAAATCAGATTGTGGCGGGATTATTCGTAATTCTGTCGGCTGAACGGACATACGGCTGTAATTATGAATGGAGCCTTAAATCAGTCCTACAATGAGTCCTTGGCGTAGGTGATGGTTTTCTCAGGCCAGGGGATCTTCTTCGTCACTGCTGTGTTCGTCCGACTCCAGTGTGTTGATACGACCAGCGCACAGGGACTCGAAATCAGACTCTGCAGTCTGAAATAAAACAGAATAGTATAAACTAAAGTCTGCCCCAAAACATGTTGGAACACGGATAGCAAACAGGTGGCGTGATTTTACCAACACTATTCGCTGCGCTGTACTCTTGATGGCTAAAATTTGTTCCTTTCGTGATGAAAGTCCAAGTTTTGTTTTGTCTCAATGGTCAACATTTTTTGGTCTGACTTTAGTACGGGCTTAAGCCAATGCCCTGTCGTGTCATAAATGTTGAATCGTGATTCAATAGTAACATTGACGTGACACAGAAACATGTCATCTATTTGGAGGGGGGAAAACCCTCCCAAACTTCAATACCAGGGGAAGGAGGGGGTCCCGAGTCCCGCCCGGGAAAAAGAGGGGCCGAGGGTTACGGCGTGAGTAAAATATTCGGCCAAAATCTCTTTGATGAGTGTAGTTAGGCATACAATCAGAATTTTTTGCGCCTGGCTCTGGCAGTTAAAAAATGGCCGTTTTGATGAATTTATTAAAAGCTATTTTCAGCAAAATTTTGGTAAAAACGTGGCAAAATCGTAAATTTTTGGCCAGTGGTAGTTTAGGAACGGGTTCGGAGTTTCGGACCACAGGTGGACAGCTAGCAAATTCTGGGGGGGGGGGGGTGTGTGGAGCACTTTTCCGCTCATTTTTACTTCGTGAGCCATCATGTCTGCCTTGTGAGCCACTGATTTTGTCGTCGTGAGCAACTTCAAAACCAAACAAACAACCGATATTACATTCCTCAACCTTGGAATAACATAAGTCCAGTCTCTTTAATCCGGTAAAGGAATGGGCCCTTAGACTCACACCAGAATAATCACCTTGTTCGAATTTGCACAGTACTCAATGCCAATTCTATTGACGGACCTACATAACTGTTCTGTATTTTATTATAGTTCAACTGACTAAAAATTACTTAAATTTAGGTCGAAACTCTACGCTAACATCTGTTCGATTCGTTAACGGCTTCAGGTCAAACTTTTCTGCCATTAGGTCTTTTGTTGACTCTTTATTCAAAAACCTGAAAAACAAAAACTATAGAAAGCACAAAAGTAGTGACGTTTTCTACTATTTACTAGAAACTTAACCACTGTAAACCTTTCCTTTTTAACGCTTCATTTACTTATGAGAAGAATTGTTTATGGGGGTGCCTGACCCCCGGCAGAGAGGAGGATGGTCCTGGTTTCGTATTTTTCCGGCAACAGACGGCAAAGTTTTTCGATTTTGAACTAATTTTTCGACTTTTTTGGCTCCCGTCGGAAATTTTTCCCAATTTCGAACTGTTTTTGGAATTTTTCGATTTGATTCTCAAATTTTGTGCACTTTTGCTACTAGAGGGGTGGGGGTATGTGCCGTCTGAGGGGGTGGGGGTTGTCGACCCCCCTGAGGCGCGTTGGGTACCACCCTACCCCCTCTCCCCCATGTGGATCTATGAAAATATGTCCACCAAAACGCAGAGCCAACATTAACCCAACCGACTCCATGATATTATCGTGTTCGGCCAAAAAAAACTCCGCAGGGGCGTCAAATTTGTCGTCAAACCCATCTGGGGTCATTTTTTGCCATGGCCATATGCGCTGCCACGGCCGCCAGGGTGGCCGGGTACTCCGCCTCCAGACCAGACGAGCCATTGAGCATCTGGGATTCTCAGGTCACCTAAAAATATATATTATTATTAAGTATTGTGATCAGACTTAATCTTATTCTTATTCTTAAGAATAAAACATGTCTTATTCTTTATTCTTAAGAATAAAATTTTAACTGTAACCAGCGCATAGATAGATACTATTCGTTGGTGAGTCCCTGTCTTGCAACTTGCAGACTACACGGAGTCTCAAGCTAGAGCACAGATGTATGAGGGAAGGGGGTGGGGGGACCTCTCAAAATTTAAGG
>JASANF010011925.1:0-10508 GCA_030248245.1 Trissonchulus sp. WLG1_4 | reverse complement strand
CTCGATGCTCCTTGCTTTCTGTTTCATTAAAGCGTGTGAATGTGCGTATGCGTGCATCGTGCACTATTTCTTTTTTGCGATATACACTGTTTAATGTATCCTTTTAGCTGTTTCACCGTGGCAAAAATTACATTTTTAATGAATTCGGCTCGTCTTAATGTTAAAAATCGTCGTCATACAATTTGCTAAAATGCTCCCAGAAGTTTCAAACTTTGCAAAAAGACGTGCCTGGTGTCTATCTTGGCTGAACAGGAGCTGATTATTTGGTACCATTACCATACAGCATTGTACTAGTTGCTTCATAAACATAAAATTTCAAAGCAAAAAGCAAATTCTTTTTGCAAACTATGAGCAAAACTGCTTGGCGACACTACCACCTTAAGCTCTAGTCTTCGATGCCGCTCGGTAAGAAAATTGAAATTGAAATTGGCCACTATGTGTTGTTTTTGGCGTTAAAATTGCCAATCGACTGCATTTTAACACATTTCAAAAATTCGAAAAGTCATCCACCTAAAATTTTTTCCTGGCTATTCGTACTGCGTAATACATGCCTTGTGTTAATCTAACGCAGTGTAATAATTTAATTCTAATCAATATTTTTTTATATGCGCCATGGCATTAGCCCACTGTTAACCAGCGTCCGTATAAACTATGTACATAAGTATTGTAAATAAAGTAAAGTAAAACCTAGTTTTTGTAAAGTTTCAGTCGTAGCAACCTTTCACCAAAATTAATGAAAATGTGACCCACTGCTTAGATGTTGAGTGAGTCGTTGTCCTACTTCCGTATTATGTACCTTCTGTTTTCAGCTTGTATGCAATTGTGAATTTTCTGATGTATATAATATAATGAAGTTAACTGTCTTGCTGTAAATAAAATATAATGTGCAACTGTGTAAATAAAATAATTTGACAAGTTAAGCTGGCCATGTATCATTGTTGTAAATGAGAATTAGGGCCTATGAGAGTCGGGGGCTATGCTGTAGTGGTAGCATGCTTGACTTCGAAGTAGGCAGCCGTGGTTCCATTCCCAGCGCCTCCCTTTCATTCTTTCTAAGTTGGGGCCTCTCCAACATTCTGGCGACCGTGACAGGACGGAGAGGATAGGGACGGTTCCTCAGGACAGCCCAATCCCCGAACCGTCTCCGAACGTGGGTTAGGAGCCCCATGCCCTGGGTTGAGGTTGGCACTTCAACCCTTACGGTACTCGTACTGTGTGCTGTATGACTGTGTACATAGTCTCTTGTGAGGTCCTTCGGTTAAGGGTAATCCGAAAAACCCTCGGTTTCGGTTAGGGGTGATCCGGAGAAAACCCTCAGTTTCGGTTAGGGATGAACCGGAGAAAACCCTCTGTTTCGGTTAAGTGTGAGCCGGTTAAAACCCTCTGTATTGGTTGAGAATCGTTCTGGGTTAATTGAGAAACACTGTGGTTGCGTGCGAGTAAGCCAGGAAACCCTGAGGGTGTTGTGTGACTGAAGTAGGCTTGGGGGCCTACGTGTGAATGTGCTCCGCCCTTGAGGCATCGGATTCGTCCTGGGTGCATGAGTATTGACCGAGTATCGTTGCACGGTCGCAACGATGTTCGAAGAGGGGACCCTGTTGTAAATGAGAAGTAGGGCCTATGAGACTCGGGGGCTGTGGTCTAGTTGTTGCTGTTGTTATAGCCCAGGGGAGAAGCCGTCGTCATTGGGGCCCGGGTGGGGTTGAGATGAGGCCAAGAAAGGTTGCGGCTGCCACTGGTTGCCGCTAATGGTCCACGGGGGTTAGGGTCGTGAGGTTCGCCGGGCAGTTGAATAGGTGGTTGGTGTCATGAGGTCCTGCCCCGCAGTCGGGCAGTCGTCGATCGTGTTTGCTTCAATTCTTGCCCGGTACGAGTTCCGTCTGGCGCAAAATCCAGACCTCAGTTGCGCCAAAGTGCACCGAGCCCCTCGAGGTAGTGAAAGTTCGTTGCCGTGGTATAGTGGTAGCATACGAAGCAGGTGGCCCGGGTTCGATTCCCGGTGTCATGGGGTAAATCATCCCCCTAGAAAATCATCCGGGGGGATGAAATACCCCGGGGCAAATCATCCCCCCGGATAAAATACCCCGGGGCAAATCATCCCCCCGGATAAAATACCCCGGGGCAAATCATCCCCCCGGATAAAATATCCCAAACACAACTTTAATTAGTGGAACAGTCACGGGGTAAATCATCCCCCCTAACAAATCATCCCCCCCTACAATGTGACAAAGGAATCATCCGTCTAGCCATCACAAAGTAATTTTTGTTTATTGCATATGTTTCTGAGAAGCAACATACATAAGACTGTTGCAAGAATGTATAATAATAATAATAATTAAAATTTATTAACGTCACAGAACTATATGAGGCTTGGCCTCGTTTACATTGGTGTGACCAAAAAGCAGATTTTATGGTCTTTCAAGTAATTAGTTGATTAACGGCAGGTAAAAATTCTCTATAGCTGCCGTTGCGGACATTCTGAGGAAGACTGTTCCATTTAATCGACGTAAGCGCCGCAAAAAAGTTGGCTTTAAGACAAGACCTGGCTCTATATAGTCGCAGCCGTGAGTCTCGCATGGCATAGTTTGAGTTGCGCCAATTATACATATCAGCAATGCATGACGAAAAATTGTTTACGATTGCCTTGTATGCTATCCGCAGAGAATGAATCCACCTACGCCGACTCAGGGTCGCGACACTAGCAACTTCCAGTGGGTTACTGTCCCAGGGAAGGCGCCACAGTTGCCTTATTGCAGATCGTTGAAATCGCTCTAGCTTGTCCGCTAGTTTTTGGGGTGTCCCAAGGAACATTGCGCTTCCATACTCCAAGTGGCAACGTATATATGTTGGGTACGCCTGAAGGATACACGCGGATGTCATGTATGACCTTGCTTGCCGCAGTTGAGATAATGCAAAAGACGCTTTTGTAATCATATGATTAACCTGAGCCTCTTGGCTGAGTGATTTGTGAAACTGCCAGCCAAGTACTTTTATTGTGTCAGCCGGCTCTGGCTTTGAGCCCAGCGCATCAAGACAGCTATCTGATTGATTTTTAGCACCAATTAGCAAATATTGGGTTTTACTTGGATTTAGTTTTAAAAAATTCAAGTTCGCCCACTCATACGCACTTATTATCGCGTCTTTAAGTTTGAGTTTAACTGATTGGACGTCCAGAGCAGATTCGCAATCAGTTATGTCGTCTGCGTAGCGTGTTAATAGTCCTTTTTTGCCAGCCAAGTGAAATCCGTGACGTACAAATTAAATAGGAGAGGGGAAAGCAGGGCCACTTGAGGCACTCCTTTTGTCACCACCACTGACTCGGAAACTTCTTTTCCAATTTTAACTTTTTGAGTACGCTGCGATAAAATGCTAGCAAATAATGCCACTGTTGCTTCACAACACCCGAATCCCTACAATTTAGCCAGGAGCAACTGATGGCTCACCGAGTCATATGCTTTCGAAAAATCCAAGGAGACCATACCGACAATGTTTTTGTCGTCGGCTTTTGATCGGATGTAGTCGGATACGCGCAAAAGGGCTGATTCACAGCTGTGGCCTGAAAGAAAACCTGTCATATCTTCCGGGAGCAGTGGTTGAAAGTGTGGGCTCATTTGTTGCAATATAACACTTTCAAACATTTTTGCAAAGATGAGCAGCACTGATATCGGCTGATAGTTATTATGATTCATTGCATCCCCCGACTTGTAAACAGGAGTTATTACTGCTAGTTTAAAGGCATCCGGCACACCGTTAATTCAGATAAAGTGATTGACCAAGTATACGATGGGGGTGACCATGGTGTGCCGAAGTCGCTTTATCACAAACGCAGAAACACCATCATGGCCAGTTGCTTTATCAACCTTGAGTTTGGTCATTATTTCCAACACAGCCTCTTCTGTTGTGAATTGTATGGAAAATCTCGGAAATTTTTTTCTCTAATAGCTTGTAAGCTTGAATGCTGCCAAAATGAGCAAGGTCGCGATCGTTGTCAATTCTAGTGCCATCCTTGACAATAGCTGTAATCGGCTGCATTGTTTCACACAATGCACTAGGCAAGTGTGCGTGTGCGCCCGCTCATGCGCCCGCTCATGCGCCCGCTCATGCGCCCGCTCATGCGCCCGCTCGTGCACCCGCTCATGCGCCATGCAATGCGCAATGCCATGGGCGTACGCCATGCAATGCGCCATGGCGTACGCCATGGAGCAAAATGCGCCCTTGTGTGAATAGGCCTTAAGGGGGCGCTCTGAGTAACGTCCAATAAGTCAAGTTGCTATAATTTTTTGTTTTTTCGTGATACGAGTTTTTTTGCTTAAGTGCAATCAAGATGAACACCAGTGAAGCATTTTTTGCAAAGTTTGATGAGTGTCGGAACATTTTAGCAAATTTTATGACTGCATCAAAATTGAAATTTTGAAAAATTTGACTAATTTTTGAAATGACGTATCTCAATGATGCCTCAACCACATTTAACAATCTGTAGCTTAAATTAAAGACAATTATCTTGCCGAGGTGCCATTTTTGTCGAATTTTTGTTATTTGCAATAAATTTTTAGTTATTTAAATTTCAATCAAAAGGGACGTTTTAAAAAGACAATCATATTGAGCCAAATCATAATAATTACAATTTATGAAGTTCGACGCCTCCATATGTATCTGCTCTAACAGTTTGCAAAGTTTCATCCGGATCAGTTTTCGCAGCTGACAGTAATCTTAAAAAAATGCACGCTATGGCCCAATTTCAGAAACCTGAAGTTTGCCTACACATACGTTTTTTCCAAAAAATAGAGCTAATTTTTCTGTGCTAAAATCCGTTGAAAAAAGTTTTCAGAAGCCAAAAAGTAGCTAACAAGAAATTGGTTTGAAAAATCGCGTATTTTTTAATGATGCTCAACGTATTTGGAAATTTTTTTGGAAAGGTTTGCTTACACATACGACTTTTTAAAAAATTGCAGCTAGCAATTCGCTGCATAAAACTGTTTTTAAAGGTACTAAAAGTCATATAGAATTTTTTGGTATATCGATTTAAAAATTTTATCCCATTGAAAAATTGGTTGAAATTTCAAATTGACCAAAATTTGACTGTTATATCAAATGAAAGCTAGTCTAATTTAAAATACAAAACAAAACAACAACAAAAAAACTTGACTGAAAGATTTTGAAAGCTAAAGTTTGTTAAGGAGGATTATTTGCTATGGGAACCCAACCCATTTCAAAAAGTAACAAAAACCATTTACTACTTTTTGGGAAATCATTTTGCCACATCAAAATCGAGGTTACGTTTATCAATCTAAACCTAATTCACTGCTGAACAAACTTTCTTCAAGACCGAAGGCCTAAAAACATGTCTGAATTGTTTTATTTCCCAAAGTCAGTTATTCGGAGCGCCGCCTTAAGATTGGAAAAAAGGTCAAATATTTTTGTGTGGGCGCTCACATGCGACATCACATTAGGCGACAGAAAACATACACAACCCCCAAGCCTACTTCAGTCACACAACACACTCAGGGTTTCCTGGCTTACCTGCACGCAATAGTATATATATATATATATATATATATATATATATATATATATATATATATATATATATATATATATATATATATATATATATATATATATATATATATATATATATATATATATATATATATATATATATATATATATATATATATATATATATATATATATATATATATATATATATAAAAAAAATTAACCACCGTCATCAGAGCCAGGACATGAGAAAGCTGAAATATTCGTCATCCTGCCACTGTACACATACTTCGAAACACAGGATTTGCCGCGGGTCCGCTAAATGCTCGTGTCCGTCTTGCAGTCTCCACCGACAACCCTGATTGCTTTCGGAGCGGAAAACGACGAAATCAGGTTAGCTAGGGCGTATAACATGGACGCTTCAACTTCAATTGTCGCGTTCAGTTACTTGTGGAACTACATTGGTCGGCAGTACCCCACAAAGATCTGCGGCCAGTGTTGGACAAACATACACAGAAGTGAAGACACCGCAAGAAAAACAAAGGCAGATGTTTCGCACAATTTTTTGGCACGTTGGAGTACCTACCAGAGGTAAGACCCGGATTCACAATAATTCCTTGATAATAATAATAATTCCTAATTTCTGACCCAGTGTAGCACTGATGGACAAGAGCACTGATTAATGAACAGAAGTTGACGAAATGCCTTATTGACTAAGAGCAATAGTTAGCACATCAGGCTATATATATCTATACATACCGTAATCTTTATAATGAAAAGGTCCTATAGTTAGAATTATATGTCTGCAACTTTTAAACCGCATATATAGGTTTAACTAAACACTGCTACATTTCCATTTCGTCCTGTGAAAAAGCTAGAAGACTAAACAAGTAAAAATTATCATATGCAACAACCGGTACAAACTGAGCAAAAATGAGGTCAGAGAACCTCAACAGGCGTTTAAGTTAGTCACTACAAAGTTATCAAGGAACTAGCACACTAAATAAATTATTAAACAGTATTAAAGAAATAAGAATGTACTGGGGTCTGCTTTCACCCCTTCGACATACAAACGGACAGTACTGTTTCGGTTAAATGTGAGCCGGTTAAGACCCTCTGTATTGGTTGAGAATCGTTCTGGGTTAATTGAGAAACCCTGTGGTTGCGTGCAGGTAAGCCAGGAAACCCTGAGTGTGTTGTGTGACTGAAGTAGGCTTGGGGGTTGTGTATGTTTTCTGTCGCCTAATGTGATGTCGCATGTGAGCGCCCACACAAAAATATTTGACCTTTTTTCCAATCTTAAGGTGGCGCTCCGAATAACTGACTTTGGGAAATAAAACAATTCAGACATGTTTTTAGGCCTTCGGTCTTGAAGAAAGTTTGTTCAGCAGTGAATTAGGTTTAGATTGATAAACGTAACCTCGATTTTGATGTGGCAAAATGATTTCCCAAAAAGTAGTAAATGGTTTTTGTTACTTTTTGAAATGGGTTGGGTTCCCATAGCAAATAATCCTCCTTAACAAACTTTAGCTTTCAAAATCTTTCAGTCAAGTTTTTTTGTTGTTGTTTTGTTTTGTATTTTAAATTAGACTAGCTTTCATTTGATATAACAGTCAAATTTTGGTCAATTTGAAATTTCAACCAATTTTTCAATGGGATAAAATTTTTAAATCGATATACCAAAAAATTCTATATGACTTTTAGTACCTTTAAAAACAGTTTTATGCAGCGAATTGCTAGCTGCAATTTTTTAAAAAGTCGTATGTGTAAGCAAACCTTTCCAAAAAAATTTCCAAAATACGTTGAGCATCATTAAAAAATACGCGATTTTTCAAACCAATTTCTTGTTAGCTACTTTTTGGCTTCTGAAACTTTTTTCAACGGATTTTAGCACAGAAAAATTAGCTCTATTTTTTGGAAAAAACGTATGTGTAGGCAAACTTCAGGTTTCTGAAATTGGGCCATAGCGTGCATTTTTTTAAGATTACTGTCAGCTGCGAAAACTGATCCGGATGAAACTTTGCAAACTGTTAGAGCAGATACATATGGAGGCGTCGAACTTCATAAATTGTAATTATTATGATTTGGCTCAATATGATTGTCTTTTTAAAACGTCCCTTTTGATTGAAATTTAAATAACTAAAAATTTATTGCAAATAACAAAAATTCGACAAAAATGGCACCTCGGCAAGATAATTGTCTTTAATTTAAGCTACAGATTGTTAAATGTGGTTGAGGCATCATTGAGATACGTCATTTCAAAAATTAGTCAAATTTTTCAAAATTTCAATTTTGATGCAGTCATAAAATTTGCTAAAATGTTCCGACACTCATCAAACTTTGCAAAAAATGCTTCACTGGTGTTCATCTTGATTGCACTTAAGCAAAAAAACTCGTATCACGAAAAAACAAAAAATTATATCAACTTGACTTATTGGACGTTACTCAGAGCGCCCCCTAAGGCCTATTCACACAAGGGCGCATTTTGCTCCATGGCGTACGCCATGGCGCATTGCATGGCGTACGCCCATGGCATTGCTCATTGAATGGCGCATGAGCGGGTGCACGAGCGGGCGCATGAGCGGGCGCATGAGCGGGCGCATGAGCGGGCGCATGAGCGGTCGCACACGCACACTTGCCTAGTGCATTGTGTGAAAACAATGCAGCCGATTACAGCTATTGTCAAGGATGGCACTACAATTGACAACGATCGCGACCTTGCTCATTTTGGCAGCATTCAAGCTTACAAGCTATTAGAGAAAAAAATTTCCGAGATTTTCCATACAATTCACAACAGAAGAGGCTGTGTTGGAAATAATGACCAAACTCAAGGTTGATAAAACAACTGGCCATGATGGTGTTTCTGCGTTTGTGATAAAGCGACTTCGGCACACCATGGTCACCCCCATCGTAATACTTGGTCATGTCACTTTATCTGAATTAACGGTGTGCCGGATGCCTTTAAACTACAGTAATAACTCCTTTTACAGTCGGGGGATGCAATGAATCATAACAACTATCCAGCCCCGATATCAGTGCTGCTCATCTTTGCAAAATGTTTGAAAGTGTTATCTTGCAACAAATGAGCCCACACTTTCAACCACTGACTCCCGGAAAATATGACAGGTTTCTTTTTCGGCCACAGCTGTGAATCAGCCCTTTCACGTATCCGACTTACATCCAATCAAAAGCCAACAACAAACATTTTGTCGGTATGAGTCTCCTTGAATTTCGAAAGCATATGACTCAGTAAAGCCATCGGTTGCTCCTGGCTAAATTGTTGGGGTTGGGTCTTCTAAAGCAACAAGTGGCATTATTTGCTAGCATTTTATCGCAGCGTACTCAAAAGTTAAAAATTGAAAAGAAAGTTTTGGGGTCAGTGGTGGTGACAAAAAGGAGTGCCTCAAGTGGCCCTGCTTTCCCCTCTCCTATTTAATTTGTACGTCACCACAGATTTCACTTAGCTAGCGAAAAAGGACTATGAACGCGCTACGCAGACGACGTTACTGGTGGGGGGTGTGCTCTGGACGTCCCCCAATCGGTTAAACTCAAACTTAAAGACGGGATAATAAGTGCCCGTATAGAGTAGGTAGAATTTGAATTTTTAAAAAACTTAAATCCAAGTAAAACTTAGATATTGTTTAATTGGTGCTAAAAATAACGATGGGTTGGCTGTCTTGATGTGCTGGTCTCAAAGCTAGAGCAGGCTGACACAATAAAAATTACTTCGGCTCGCGGTTTCACAAATCACTCGGCCGAGAGGCTCAGGTTAATCATATGATTAAAAAAAGCATTTATTTGCATTATCTCTCGACTGCACCAAGCAAGATTCATCTGTGGCGCCCGCGTGTATCCTTTCAGGCGTCACTCGACTTATATACGTTGCTACTTTGGAGTATGGAAGCGCAATGTTACTTTGGGACACCCCAAAAACTAGCGGACAAGCTCAAGCGATTTCAACGATCTGCAATAAGGCGACTGCTGGCGCCTTCCCTGGGACGTGAGCCCGCTGGAAGTAGCTAAGTCTCGCGACCCTGAGTCGGCGTAGGTGGATTACCAATTTCTACTGCGGATAGCATACAAGGCAATTGTTGACAGGGTTCCCGTCATACATTGCTGATATGTATAATTAGCCGCAACTCAAACTATGCCATCCGAAACTCACCGCGGCTGCTATTCAAAGCCAGGTCTTATTTTAAAGCCAAGCTTTTCCGCGGCGCTGACGTCGATTAAATGGGACCGTGCTTCCTCGGATGTTGCAGCAACGGCAGCTATAGAAAATTTTTACCTGCCGTTAATAGAATTGAGTGCTTGAAAGACCAGTAAAATCTGCTTTTAGGTCACACCAATGTAAACGAGGCCAAGCCTCATATAGTTCTATAACATTAATAAATTTTAATTATTATTATTATTATACATTTCTTGCAAAATTATTATGTATGTTGCTTACTAGGAAACATATGCAATAAACAAAAATTACTTTGTGATGGCTAGACGGATGATTCCTTTAGTCACATTGTAGGGGTTTATGATTTGTTAGGGGGATGATTTACCCCGTGACTGTTCCACTAATTAAAGTTGTGTTTGGGATATTTTCTGCGGGGGATGACTATGCCGGGGTGTTGTCCGGGGGATGGGGTTGCCGGGGTATTTTATCCGGGGGGATGATTTGCCGGTCTTCATCCCCCGGATGATTTTCTAGGGGGGATGATTTACCCCGTGACACCGGATACCGAACCCGGGCCACCTGCTTCGTATGCTACCACTGACCGCCGCCAGCGAACTTAGCTACCTTAGGAGCGGCTCGGTGCACTTCGCGCAAACTGAGGTCTTGATTTTGCGCCAGACGAACTTGGTACCGGGGCGGAGATTGAAGCGAACGCGATCAACCACTGCCCGACTGCGGAGCAGGACCTCTCATGACACCAACCACCTATTCAACTGCCCGGGCAAACTTAGCAACCCTAACCCCCGTGGACCGTTGGCGGCAACCAGTGGCAGCCCAACCT
>JASANF010011924.1:0-11987 GCA_030248245.1 Trissonchulus sp. WLG1_4 | reverse complement strand
AAGGGTTTTAACACCAATAATTTTCACTTCAGATTTTTATTAAAAAAGGGGCGACAGCTCTTTTCGAGACTAGAGATCAGATTGGGGGCATAGCTAACAATGGGGGGGGCCCATTTTTCTTTAAAGATGGGGTAGGAAGCGAATTCGAATCCCAAATAATTTCTTACCCCTGCTTCAGTAGGACCCTTCCGGAAATCCAAGTTTTGTGCATCAGGTTTGTCGCCGGCAAATCTTCACTTAAGGTGCCCTGCTCACTTTTTCAGCGCTTTAATGAAAATGTTTAGCAAATTTTATGACCATGTAGGATTCCTATTCACACTTAATCTGTTTCCAGCCTCACTTCA
Source organism: Trissonchulus sp. WLG1_4 (assembly GCA_030248245.1). Lineage (NCBI taxonomy): Eukaryota > Metazoa > Nematoda > Enoplea > Enoplida > Ironidae > Trissonchulus > Trissonchulus sp. WLG1_4. The sequence goes on along the minus strand of JASANF010011924.1, from coordinate 11,643 downwards.
GCGAAACCTAAACCGATTTTAATCTCGTATCAATCGAACAATTCCCAAAATCTAGACGTCATCTTCATTTTTATTTTCTGGTTTTGATTTTGCAAAGATAAACTTCTAAAAATCCAGGCGTGTTAAGGCCTTGAGCAACTACAAAAAGTATATATCTATTGCTTCCCATAACTTTTTAGGTAGAAATTTCTGGCATGATGTCAATGATAACAAAACGTTTTATAAGGCTTGATGGGATGCCAGATGTGATTTTAATTTGTGTATGGCCAGTCATGAAAAAAGACCCACTTTTGGAAACTTTTGGTCATAGCTCAAGTATATAATACACAAAATTAAAAGTTTAGTTTTTGTTTTCTTTATCAAGCCTTATACCCTAAGCCGTAAAATGCAGCATAAAACGTTTTGGTTTCATTTACATCCATGGCGGATATTTTGACCTAAAGTCATGAGGGAAAAAACCAAATTTCATCGATAAATAAAAAACATTATAGAGCATGCCACCGGCGATGTTGAGCATGCATCTGATAGAGTACCGCCTCATCTTTCAAACGCACACACTAACTCGTTCGTACCTCTACAAGTTGGCCTACAGCAGGCCATCAAAGTTGGCCGCAAAATTCACATGGAGTCACTTAGTGAAAATTTTCCAAAAATCAAATTTCACTGAAATTGCACGCAGAGTCGCGTAATCGCTATAACAGTGCTATACAGTCGTTTTCTACCGATTTTAACAAGGTTTCATTCAGAAAACAAGCATTTTAATAGATTTAGCATGTAAAAAATGTACTGAGTTAACGGGTACTGTGGATAGTAGGCACTAAAAATCCATCATTGTGTCATAAGATGACGTTAAAAAGCATTGATTCTGGTTTAAAACATCTATAGTGGTGCGGGGAAAAAAACCCTATTTTCAACTTTTCGGGTCGTCCTGTGCTCCACATAAATCGGATCCATTATATATTGCTCGCGGCTGTTATAACGGCCATCTTTCGCCTAACTGTTGCACTAATAAAATGGATTGTAACTACTCACGTTTCTGAGTAATGAGTCTCGAAACCTCCGGGAAAAAAACCCTATGCGGGAAAAAAAACCCTAATGCGGGGAAAGAAACCCTATCACTTTTTCTGGTTGTTCTATTAGCAGGGAGTATAAACACAATTTCATCGTGTTCTACAACTCTTAGGCTGCAATATGGACTAAAAAAACCGTTTCTCCGATATCCATGTGACTCACAATGATTCTTCAAAAATCGACTCTTTTTGGCAGAAATGACTTCTGCCCAAATATGCATTTTTTCCGTATTTAAAAGCATTAAAAACAGATTTTTGCGCTTATTACGTTAGAAACAGCGGACAAACACCGCCCGCGTCTATCATTCTTGGATTTAAGTGGTACGCAGCAGCTAAAACCTAAATATTGCAAAAAATGCCAAATTTTGGTGAAACATCACCAAAACAGGTTTCGTAAGGGGTGTCGGGGTATGGCCCAAAATGACAAAAAACGACGTTTTGCGGCCGAATAAACGGTTTTAATGAACTCTACGCATGTTGTTAGCCCAGATGAACCAACTTTAGTAGCAACAATGGGTGAGTTTAGCAAAAAAATGCCGCCAAACAAAATAGGGTTTTTTTCCCCGCAATAGGGTTTTTTTCCCCGCACAAACTTTGACCAGTCACAGGTCAACCACAACGTTTTTCACAGGGCCTATTCCTTTACCGGATTAAACGGACTGGACTTATTTTAGTCCGAGTTTTGGAATAACAAATAGGACTAAACAGACTAAACGAGTTGAAATAAGTCTGCGGCTTAATTTTAGTCTGACCCCAATCCAAAACTACCACAGGACAAAACGGATTTAAGCATGCACGCTTAACATTAGCGTGCTTAGTTAAGTCCGTTTAGTCCGACTAAAAAGCAGCGCGCTAAAAGTTAAGTCCGTTTAATCCGGAGGTTTTGGAACGGCATTGCTAAGCTTAATTTATAAACCATTTAGTCCGATTATAATTAACCCTTTAATCCGGTAAAGGAATAGGCCCACAGTTTTCGAGCTTCAGAAGTATAGAGAAAAGGTAACTCTCTTGAAAAATGCAAACGGCGTTGGTCAAAAGTGTTTTTGTGAAAAATTATGACAAGTCAAAAATTTGGAAAATTTTGTCACTTTGGAATTTTTCAACATGCAAAATTTGGAAATTTTATAAAAAAAGCTACAGGCCTCAAAACTGCACAGAAATTGGTGTGGTAAGTCAGTTTGGGATGCGCTTTCCACCTGCATACTCAAAAAGGTCCTATGTCGTGAGGTTCGGACAGGAAGCACTAGGGTTTTTTCCCCGCAAAACGCGTAGGGGTTTTTTTCCCGCACCACTATAATCACGTCATTTTGGGCTGTTTACGGTAAAATTTTGCAAACAAAGAGGGTATTCAAATTTTGAAACATTACCCGAACAGGTTTCGTTCCTCGCCAGAATTCCGGGTTTGTTAGTAATTTCTCATCATATGGGCACCCAACAAGACCGGTTTTGTGTTTCTATCACGTTTATTCATCGAATTACACAACTTGAAAAATTGGGTTTTTTTCCCCGACGGGTTTTTTTCCCATGAAGTTGAGCCACTGTGGCTCAGCTGTGGTTCAGTGTGGCACTCAACATTTTTGCTTAATTTGTAGCCCTATAGGTGGCCTCCGTGGGATTTGAACAGATTTGGATAACTTTGTTTAGATGAGGAGTGCCGATGGTTCAAAGTTGGCCAAATTTTTCAAGCTTCGTAGATGAAAACAGTCAAAATTTCGATTCCTCATAAACATTGTAAACATGATCAGAATCAGTTCTAAACTCGTGTATGGAGTTGTTTAAAGGGTGTTTTATTGCACACAAAAATTGGTACTAATTGAACCACCCTAAGCTCAGAAACTGGGGTGGGTTTTTTTCCAGATTGGCTATATTACGTGGGATATGACCGAAAGTTTCCAAAGTGGGTTTTTTCCCGACTGGCTGTATGTATTGCCACGCCTACCCCTTGTATGTTTTGCCCATTGCCTGTTCTCTTTCAGCGTGTTGGTGAGAGCAGTATCCGGCGCCAGTCATGGACTCAGACATGTATGACGAGTTTGGCAACTACATTGGCCCGGAGCTGGAAAGCGACGAGGAGGAGGAGGAGGATGAGGAAATGGAGCTGCGGGCGGGCGGCCGGCTGGGGCCAACCAAGGCACTCAAGTCCACGGACCGATCACCAGAACCAGTATATAATATATATATATATGTATATATATATAGATATATACATATATATGTATATAATATATATAATACATATATAATATATATATATATATATATATATATATATATATAAGCACTGGTTATATATATATATATATATATATATATATATATATATATATATATATATATATATATATATATATATATATATATATATATATATATATATATATATATATATGTATAGCTGGTTATATATTGTCTTTAGCTTCATTTCAAGTGGATTCTGAGTAATTTTGTAGCAGCTTTGTTGCAAATAGCTCAAGCTTTTCCTCCAGTTTTGTAAGCAATCAAGTTTTAGGCACTGTGTTCCTTTCTTTCGAAAGTTTACCACTTTTTGTTGAATTTACATAGAATTTTGTTAAACGTAAGCGGCCGAGTTTTTTTTACGATTGCGAAGGAGTTAACGAAAAACTGCAGTGTTATGTGTAGGGTATGCAATTATTCATATGTCCCAGTTTTGTGTGGTCTGACGTGTGGAATGTTCACAGAGTTTTCGTGCCACTGGAAATACGTCAGGAACATATATACGTGGGCAGCTAGCGGATTCTGGGGGTTGGGGTGGGTGAGCCACCGGAGGGGGGGGGGGGTTGCGGAGCAACTTTTCCGGCCGTTTTTGCTTCGTGAGCCACCGATTTTTGCTTTGCGAGTCCCCTTCAGAACATTCTGGGGGGGGGGGGGTGAGAATTCCCCCACGCCCATGTATGGTCAAGAACAATAGAGTAGAGTTTAATTAAATTCCAAACTAGATATTTATATAAAATTCTGTTTTTTTGTTTATTTTTATTTTTTCATTCTTCATTTTTTTCAGAATGCAGACGAAGAGGCAGAGGATAATGAGACGGAATCGATGGAGATGGAAGTGGCGAACGGGCAGGCCATTGTGCTGCACGAGGACAAAAAGTACTACCCCAGCGCCCGCGAGGTGTACGGCGCTGACGTGGAGACGGTGGTCCAGGAGGAGGACACCCAGCCTCTTACCGAACCCATCATTAAGCCTATCAAGAAGAAAAAGTTTCAGGTGGGACTGGGAAGCGAGATATATACTTGGCCTTAGGGACAGGGACAAGGACAATAATTTTAGGTCAGTTTTTGTCTCTAGTCCAATTTTGTGCTTACGAACTGCAACTGACCCGAACACACCGGGTTAAAAACGGGCCTACAGCCTCTCCGGCCGAACTTTGGGATCACCTCACACACCACTTATGCACCAACATAGCTTGTACAAATTGTGCTAATTTTTACCCACGAAATGTTGCTTCAAGTTCAAATTTACGTTTAAGTAGACATTGTGCTTGTGCACCATAAACGTTCTGCTGTGCTTGTAGTATAGCAGTTGTTAGTTGCATTTGGATTAAATAATATTTTACCCCTTTTTCAGTCTGTGGAAAAAACCCTACCGGCGACGTTCTATGACAAGGAATATTTGGCAGATCTGATGGATTGCCCTCATTTGATTAGAAATGTAGTGATCGCTGGTCATTTGCATTGTGGCAAGGTAAACTGATCCAGTGTCTATTTTTTGTCAAATATATTCGAATTGTTTATCGAATTTTCGGTCAACATTAACAGTTTCAATAACTGTTTTGAAACTTTATTAGCGTTTGGTGTCAAAATATACAATATTGTGTGATTGCAACGGATCTGCTGAAATTTTATATGCAATGATGTCCAAGTCGGTCCTGCTTTTAAAAATACCCGCAATCGAACCTGACCCAGTCAAGTCTCTGGCAGAAAAACGAAAAGTAAAACGAACAATAGTACGCGTTTTTTGTTGGTTCGTGAATTTCTGTCATACTACGTTTGACCACGTTTGGCATCGTAAATGATTTTTTTAATATTTTAGACCGCTTTCGTAGATTGTTTGATGGAGCAGACGCATCCCGATTTTGCTCAAACTGAAGATAAACAGGTCAGTGTCTTCGTTTCTTGGTCTTGGCTTTTTTGTAGAGTTTTTTTGATTATATAATTGTGATTGAGACTTTTGCAAATTGCTTACAATTTGCAAAAAACCATCCTCTATTCCCATACAAATAATATTATTATTTGTATGGGAATAGAGGATGGTTTTTTGCTGTCTGTGCGGTTGGGGGGTGGGGTTTGTTGGTGGGGGGGTGTGTGTGGGCTGCTCTGTGTCTCTTTTCCGGGGGTTTTTTTTAAGCAAACGACCGCTTGCGTTTGCTTTTTATGGCTGTAGATTTTTTGTTTCAGATTGGGTACACTGACACGTTGTTAACAGAACAAGAGGTTAGTCAGTATTAGTGTATTATTAATGTTTACTTGTTTTTTAATTACTTACTACTTTTCCATCGCTAAAATTTTTGCAATTAGATATCATTAATTGTAATGATTTTTTATTTTTTATTTTATTCATAGTTTTTACTTTGTAATTTTCTTTTTTAGCGCGGCGTCAGCATGAAATCTCAGCCTGTGACCTTAGTGATGCAAGACACACGAAGCAAATCATATTTACTGAATATTTTTGACACGCCTGGTATGCGGCTTTATATAGATAGATTGTATAGCTGTTAATTGATAATTTGGTTAATTGGTTGATTTAATACTATCAAGTGAGTCGAAACATACTATCTTGAATAAGTTCAGACTAATGTTTTGACCAGTTTTCAAAATCCTGGTTTTAAAAATTATGTGACAATTCAATTTAGCGCAATATGATTCGGTTCAGTGTATTCTTTTGAGCCTTTTTACCATTGTTTGCTCCGTTCTACAAAAACAGATTTAGTTTTAGATGCTGTTTTTTTATTTAAAATTCAACTTTTTAGGACATGTTAATTTCTCTGACGAAGTGACTGCGGCGTTTGCTCTGGCTGACGGAGTGATGATTGTGGTGGACGCTCATGAGGGGGTAATTTTATGAGGCAGATTGATAATCTACTTAGACTAGGCGGCTTGGATTTTAATTTGTTTGGTTAATAACACTGCACTGGAAAAACATAAAGGAGTTCATTTTGTAGTTGTTGACTCATTTTGTAGTTCATATATAATATCAGTAATAATTATTGTAGGTGATGCTGAATACTGAGCGATTGTTGCGTCACGCAGTGCAGGAGAAACTCGCCATCACGCTCTGCATCAACAAAATAGACCGGCTGGTGCTGGAGCTAAAACTGCCGCCGGCCGACGCTTACTACAAACTGCGTCACGTCATTGACGAAGTCAACGCGTTGCTGCAGTAAGGGACATAATAATGGATTGACATTAAGTGGCATACATGTATGGGGAACGCCCGAAATTGATAAGCAGGGAGTGAGGGTTCTAAAACTTTGGGCAAACATGGCACTTTTTTGAAAATTTTACAAGATTTTGCAAAATTTGGGATAGTTTTCGCTAATCAGGGAAGGGGCGCCCAAAATTTGGTCGGTGAGATCCCCTCAAATTGTTGACTCCGCTGCTTTTTCATGGACATAATATTATCGATTGACTAGGCAACACTGCCACATAAACTGTTTGTAGCAAAAGACTAAACCTGCTTCTTGGGTATATCTATAGGCAAAGGGATACATTTCTTTTTTAATAGACTCCCTCGCTAGTCATTTGTATCGGAGACTGGTGGCTGTTGTCGTAAATTCGCATAATTGGGCGGAGCATAATAGCGTCTGAATCGCGTCACGAAAATGCATTATGGGATAATATTATGCTGAACGATCATATGGCTCAGGGTTTTTTTTTCAAAAAATTTTGTGTGCATAATTGTGCAAAATTTTAATTTTAGTGTGCAAAATTTTATTTTTTTGTGCAAACTGTAAATGCGTTTTCTTTGCCCAAATAAAAGCAATTATACACATTTTTATACCTCTAGAGGTACGTAAGTTAGCAGTGGCGTGCGTAGATTTCGGGGGGAATAACTGTTCGATTTTTGTAATGGGTTAAATGCGCTTTTTAGCAAGCTTAACACTTTAATTCGCATTACCAATGCAAGATCACTAGCCACAAGCAGCTCCAAAAAAATGAAGATTTGTTCAAGTTTTAGGCCGAATTCGGTCAACTAGAGACGTATTAGAATTTTTTTCCGACAAGAAAATTCAAAGATAGGAACGTCCAGGGTTTTTTTTCAAAATCGGATTTCATCATTCTGGCGTTATTTTTAACTTCCTGTCGTCTTTTTTATTTTTCGTTCGTCAAAATTAGATTATGGCTTTACAGTACCGTTGCGCTGCAGCAATAGTGCTAGTTAGCGTTATCTTACATTGTTATGAAATTTAAGCGGTTTTTTTTATCTAATTTTGGCCAAAATTTGTTGAAATCTGTGTTTTTTGGCCAAGAAAATATGTAAATTACTACATTGCTTTTTTTTAAGGGGGGGTCAAAATTATGTAGACCGATAGGAGGGAAGGGTCCTACCAGGGGGAGGGGTATATACCCAAAGTTTTTGTGCTTTTGTACATGTATGCTTGTACAGTTGTACGTATATAGATGTAATCTCAGTCTCGTGGAGTTCTTGTTCCGGACTTTTCAAAATTTTAGGGGGTCTTGTCCGACATATTGGGGACTTGAACTCATAACAGCCTAATAATGGGAATTTTTGCAAAATTTGTATATTTTTCGCGATTTTTTAGCTTTTTGCTCATTTTTAATGCAATCTGGGGCAAATTTTGAGTTTTCTGGCACCTTTTTTAACTTTGAGGAGGGTTTGCTTGTTCCGGAATCCCAAATCTGGGGGAGCTTGCCCCCCAGACCCCACTTGTACGTCTATGTGCCGAAAATTTAAAGTAAAAAGAATTCGGAGAGGGCATGACCTTTTTTTCGAGCCGAAACATTATATGAATGCAAATCACGTCAGAAGCAGAACGTCACATGAGATAGTGCACTAGATAGGTATATAATAAATGTACTCGTGTATATACACATGCAGAGGCTTTAATGAAAGTTAATGACAAAGACGATTAAGCCTCTAAGTTCCAGGGGTCTGGGGGCGGCAGCCCCCAGAAAATTTTTTTCGATTTTGCATTAAAAACAGTGCATTCTGAGCATATCACAGGACCGTCGGGCACTGTGCATTATTGTGCAAAATTTTAATTTTTGTGTGCAAAATTTTAAAAAAGTGTGCATTTGCACAGGGTTTTGCACAAAAAAAAACCCTGATATGGCTGTAGGTGCGAAATCGGGTGAAAGTTTTGTTTGCAGGACTTACTCTGAGGAGGCCAACGCGCCGTTCTTGTCTCCCCTGCTGGCCAACGTCTGTTTCGCCTCCTCCCAGTATTCCATCTGCTTTACCCTGAAATCATTCGCTCAGATCTATGCCCAGATGTCTGGTCAGTGGATTCGCGGCCAATAATAAATTCCTAAAACGGATTAAACCGATTAAAATTGGACATTTGATGAAGTTGACATTAACTCATGACATGTCGTATTTTTTGTTTGAAGGCAATATTTATAGCACCTTCCCCCGTGCACTAAAATTTTCTGTATCTGCTATCTACCTCAGCGTTGAGATTAGTTTAGACAATTGGTTACCCATTTCGACGGTATTAAATGTTTAGTTCTAGTAGTAGTAGTTAAGTTTTAGTAAATCTAATCTCGTAAGTCCAAGCTTAACTATTTAACTAATTATCCTACCTTTTAAGCTGTCTTGGATTGTTTCAGGGGGATTCAGCGAGGAGGAATTGGCCAAGCGTCTGTGGGGCGATGTTTATTTCAACGCCCAGACACGACGGTTTTCAAAAAGCCTCCCGCTTCCAATGCCCAGCGCTCCTTTGTCGAATTCATCTTGGAGCCTTTGTACAAAATTTTCGCACAGGTTTGAGAAGGGGAACGTCGACTTTAATTGGAGGCTTAGGATCGAGTCAAGACATTATAGCAGTGAGTATCATAATTATACGGCAAGTGATCGTATGATATACACAATATTGAATGTTTCATTACGTCGAATAAAACTTCTCAGACTGAGTGTAAAGATAAACGCCTTTTGTGGATCCCAGCCTATAATTAAGTCGTTAAATGTTTTTTTATTTTTTCCAGATAGCCGGTGATGTGGACTCGAGCCCTTCCGCGCATCATGGACGAATTGGGCATCAAACTGAACAGAGAGGAGCAGAAACTCAACATCCGACCACTGCTCAGGCAGATATGGCGAAAGTTCATAGGGGGATTCAGGGGTTTGTGCCGGGAGAGGGGAATTGGACTTTTTATCAAATTGCTGGAAGAAAATTTTATGCTATAGTCAACTCTGAAGTATGACAAAAAAGAGCCTTGAGCCCCGTGACAAAAATGTGGTTTTGCAACTACGTGCTATATCTTTAGTGACTGAATATTGACTGAAAATGATGATGAAAATATTAAATATATACGTAGTAAAATGGCTTTGTTTTGTAAGTTAAATGTATTGCTAAGCGTTATGAAATTGGCAGACTCAGCAAACAGTTTTAAATTTGGCTGTCTAGGAGCAGATTACTTCAAAGAAAAGTATAATGTACCTCATATGAAAAATATATCTAAAAAAGTTCGTAAAGAAATTGTAAAAAGATTTCATAAAAAAAAGTTTTGCGGCTGCACCTGCTTGGCACTTAACGCATTTAAGTGTGTAGGATGAAGTAAAGTAGTCTGCATTTTTTGCAGGTTTTGTGGACACGGTTGTACAGCACATCCCCTCCCCTGCGGACAATGCGCAGACCAAAGCGGAGCAGGTCTACACCGGGCCGATGGACTCGGAACTGGGAGAGGCGCTTTGTGCCTGCAGCGCTGACGTAAGGCCAGCCTGGAGCATGCATATATGAGGGGGGGGGGGTGGAGGACCCCCAAAGCCAAAATCGAGGGGCCGGGCGGAGGGTCCCGAAAATTTGGGTAATATTTAGTAAAAATGACACTTTTAAAAAAATTTTACAAGAATTTGCAAAATTTAGCGCTTTTTAGGTCGTCTGGGGGGGGGGGGGCGAATTTTATACGGAGAGGCCCGTTACAAATTTTTTGACCCCGTTCCATGTAGGGACAAGTTTAGAGGTGTAATTCGGCTGGTCTTGTTAACTAACCAATGACTGTGTCTACTTTTGCATGATTATTGTAGCTGGCCCGTTTACCCGTTTTAAGCTGACGATGTAGATCAATACGTGAGACATCAACACGATAGCAAAAAGTATAGTAATATGCTGTTAAACTTTCGGGACAAGTTTGTAAAGTTTAGCCGAAATTTGGCGTACGTCCCCCCATTGCTTTTGCCAACCCAGCAGTCCATCCTCATCTGGTCGGTAAATGGGTACCACAATAACGTGAGAAGGTAATAGGGGACCGTGTAGGTCATTATGCCTTGAGGGGCCGGCCCCCCCCCCCTCCACGGATGTAGTCACTCTTGAAGTGGCATCCCTGACGCTCCAGGGCTTTGTAACGGAGATGAGCACCGCACCCGAGGGCGGATACGCCAAAGAATAGTTCTCTATCCGCGGTTTACCTTTACCTTTTTTTACCTACCCCCAAAGTAATTTAAATAAACAGTAACGGACAACCCCCATCCACTTCCCGAATGTTAGTCTACATTAAACTCAAGTCAGCTTGCAAGTTATTAACGTTTGTAGATCATATTAATTGTAGAACGTGCTGATGATCTACACCGCCAAGAACTACGCGACCCCGGACGCCACGGATTTCCAGGTGTTTGGTCGGGTGTTCAGCGGAGTGCTGCACGCGGGCCAGGACGTGCGGATTCTGGGGGAGAACTACAGTCTACAGGATGAAGAAGACAGCCGCATTATGACCGTGGGACGACTGTGGATTTCGGAGGCTAGGTAAAAAAGGCGGGCGGGTGGTAATCGCATCTCCACGGGGGGGGGGGGGTTGGTTCGAGGGAATTTAAGTGCGAAGTGATGGGGGCAGTTAGCCTGCAACTGTAGCATGGTATGATCATATATATAATATGTGGGGACCCCCCCCCCCCCACAAACAAAGTCGAGGGGCCGGGGGGAGGGTCATGAAAATTTGGGCTAAATTTAGTAAAAATGGCACTTTTTAGGGAAAGTTATACAAAATTTTTTCAAAGTTTAGGGTATTTTTGGTCGATCGGGGGCAAAGGTTCCCAAAATTTGGCCAGAGGGGCGTTCCCAGAATTGTGACCCTTTTTTTACATGTATGCGTGTCTCAAAAATTTTGGTTTTGGATATTGGAGCATGAGTTTATCTGCGCGATGTTTTGAAACCTGTCTGTGTAATGTTTCAGATACAGCATAGAAGTAAACCGCGTGCCTGCTGGGAACTGGGTACTGATCGAGGGTATCGACCAGCCGGTTGTCAAAACGTCCACCGTTACTGATGTGCAGTTTCATGACGATGTCAGTAAAGATTTTATTTGTATACTGTCTTGGCTTTTTTGGTTCAACAAGCAAATTATACATTTAGCGATATAATTTTCAATTAGAATG
>JASANF010011921.1:0-12276 GCA_030248245.1 Trissonchulus sp. WLG1_4 | reverse complement strand
TTTCGACTATTTTTTGACTCCTTACAGACTATTTTTAGCCTTTTTTTCGACTATTTTTTGACTACTTTTCGACTATTTTTCGACTATTTTTCGCCTTTTTTCGACTATTTTTACTTTTTGTGATAGTCGAAAAATGGCGAAAAATAGTCGAAAAATAGTCGAAAAGTAGTCAAAAATTTTTACTTTTTGTGATAAGTTTTGGAACGACTACTTTTGACTAACGACTGTTTTTGACTATTTTTCGACTATTTAACGACTGTTTTTGTCTTTTTAACGCCTTTTTAACGACTATTCTTGCGCCGTCTATTTTTCGCCTTTTTTTCGTCTAATATAAATAGGCGTTTTTCAGTCGTTAAAAAGGTGTTAAAAAGACGCCATTTTCTCCCTGTGCAGGCCCCCGCGATCAGGAATATCTCGGTAACTTCCAACATTTCAGCACGCTTTCAGCACGCTAAAATAATGCGCTAAAATAATGGCCTGAAAAATTTTGTAGATGAGATTGATCGCTCGCTACCCCCCCCCCCCCGTCGTCACCCGAGGTAGGGCCCCCCTTTTGAAAATTTCTGGATCCGCGCCTGTGCGAAGAACTGCATTTTAACCTATTACAAGAAATTGAATGGTCAGCCCAGCCCCCCAAATTTTTTTGAGGGAACCGTCCTTCCCCTTAAAATAGTTTACGTCACCCCGGATCGGCCTCAACCCCATAAATTGTCGTTTTAAGAAAAGTAGTGTAGCCAGTGGCGGATCCAGGGGGGGGCCCGGGGGCCCCGGGCCCCCCCCTTTGGGTCTGGGGCCCCCCCTTTGGCAAAGAGGGCCCCCTCAAAAAATTTTCCGATACGTTCCCAATTCATCAAATTTAGCCCAAATATCAAAAAATTTCCTGGGGGCTGTCGCCCCCAGGCCCCCAGTACTTTTTACCGTGGTTCTCATTCTTATTATCTGTCGTAAAGGTTCATGCATGTGTATATATGGCTGCATTGTGCCCAGCCTATTGTAATGCAATTGCTTACTACACACAAGAAAGAAAGAATTCACTAGGGTGAGCCCAGGGGCGGGCAGGGCCCCGTTGCATAAATTTGAACAGTCCAACAGTGTTCAACTGTTCAACTGTTAGACTGATAATGAACACTGTTCAAATTTCCGTTGCTAAGGTGGACTGTTCATTATCAGTGAAATCCTAGCAGTCCGTTTGAACAGTCTATCAGTGTACGTAGTCTGTTCAACTAGTTAACTGTTGTGTGTGTTTACTAGTGTTTTTTTGATTTTTTATTATTTGCACGCGTATTGTTTGTCAAAATTTTATTTTTTACAATGTTTTATTAATATAGTGTAGTTTGTTTATTATTAAGCATTTTTAGTGCATATTTTGACTTATTGTAGAAATCATGGCCAAGCAAAAAGAAGAGCAAAAGTTGCTGTTTTTAAGTTTAATTAATGAGTCAAAAGATCTTCTTTTCGGCGCATTCTCCGATACGGTATCCAAAGAAGACAAGTTTATTATTTCGTAATTTGGCGGCTAAACGGTCATGCGGCTGTAAGTGTGAATCGACCCTTAGTCCTAGACAAATATAGTTAGAACCAAGAGTACATGATATAAAGAGTATGACACTCTCCCTATTATATCTTGAACCTTGCGTCAAATGCGGATCTACTCTCTACCATACTCTTCCTATTATGTACTCTTGTTAGAACGCACTGTGTACAGTTACTGATCGCCACATTTACTTAGCTGAACCGCACAAAGAGACTTAGCTAGAACAGATCAATAATTTGAAAGAAACGATGTTCCGTGGCGGTTGATGAATTGTTCCTCGTTTGTTGATGGTTTCTTCATGACGATATGCGTACCGTCGACACAACCAATTATACATGGTATAGACGCGATACTGCGAAACTGGTGTGTCATTGCGCGTAATTCGTCGTCACTAGTGGGCCATTTTACATAATTCGGAGGCAAGTTACGATTTACGACTCTCACAAATCGTTGAATCACGCGTGATACGGTCGATTTGTCTACCCCGTGTGAGTCAACCACTAGTTTAAAGTTACCTCCCGTAGCAAGAAATCTAATTGCAATTTTGCATTGCTGCTCAACGGACAAAGCGTAGTTTCGGTCCGTGGCCGGGGTTATGTAGGGCTGAGCAAGGCTGCAAACTAATTGAATATGTTCGTCGCTCAGTCTAAATCTCCACTGATTTTCATAAGGAAGAAAATTAAAATTAATGCGCGGCCGAAAAATTCTTTGCTTACGCCTCCGCGCAACGTTTTCTAGTGCTTCTGGCACCCACTCATCCTCAGTCTCTGAGTCGAGCATTCTAAATACAATGTAAAACTTTTAAACGTAAGAACGTACTTAAACTTGCTAACATAAACGGCAAACTTCACCGTCTAACATCGTACACGATGCACACACACACACGCACACACACACACACACACTTCGAGATCGATTGAAACATTTTAATAGAATTTAATAGTAATTTTAGGAAATACATTCAAACTGTCGTATAGTGTCAAAAAAGTTGAATTTAGCTCAAGTTAATGCGTAGGCATAAAACAATATCTTAAAACAATATCTTAATCACACAAAAACCTGTTACATAACAATAAATCGGAAAAAAATGAAAAAATAACGGTATGTGCAACATTTGAACGGTCACGCGCGACCGTTAGACTGATAGGGTGTTTTGAACAGTTGAACAGTAAACAGTGTTGAGATTTGTGCAACGCTCACTGTTCATATTCACTGTTCAAACACTGATAAATATCAGTTAACAGTGACTGAACAGTGTTGACATTTATGCAACAAAAATCGCTGTTCAACTGTTCAACTGTTAGACTGATAGACTGTTCAAACTTTTATGCAACGGGGCCCAGACCCCTGCTACTCTGTAGCTTAACTAATCTTTGTTATTATTTTTCGTCAAAGCCGATGCATCTCTACACGAGTATATTATGCTACATTTACTTGTGTAATACACCTTCTGATATCACGTTACCATTTCTTTTGTTTTAATTTTTGGGTTCAAATGCAGTTGGGGGGGGGAAAATAGTGGACCTATTTTTTTAGTAGAGCACCTTGGGGGAAGCATTTTTTGTAATAGAACCCCAATTTCATTTTTTGGATTTTCTGAGATATGACCCCCCGAAATCTGAACCCTCAATGAGGGACGTTTTACAATTTTTTTCCGAAGCCCCTGATTTTTGCGTTCTAATCGTGTCTAAATGGTGTCAGATTATTGTTTACAATTTTTTAGAATCAAAACAAAGGCTCTTTGACCGGGTTCCAGCCGAAAAATCGGCCGAATTCGCCAGAAACGTCCAATTTTTGACCAAATTCAAACTTGGCCTTAATGTAGGCTTGGGCTTAGGCTTAGGCTTAGGGCTTAGGCTTAGTATGGGGCTTAGACTTAGGCTTAGTATCAGGCTTAGGCTTAGGCTTAGGTTCAGGCTTAGGCTTAGGCTCAGGCTTAGGCAATAAAAAATCGAAATTTTCAGAAAAAATCCTGCCAGCTTAGCCTAGAGAATCCTGCCAACTAAGCCTAGACGATGCCTTAAAACATCATAACGCACTCAAAACTATCCGAAAACAAAGATTATAGCCAATTTTGGCTTCGAACGTTGGCCTACGTTCACGTCCAAAAACACTGAAAATGCAGTTTTCAAGGGTTCATAGCTCAGAAAATCCAAATTTGTGGATAGGGGTTCTACTACAAAAAATGCTTCCCTCAAGGTGTTCTACTCCAAAAAACAGGTCCATTATTTCCCTTCCCCCCCAACTGCACTTGATCCAATTTTTGTCGGAAAAAATTTCTGATACATCTCCAGTTGACCAAAATCGGTCTAAAAATTGTCAATTTTTTCTGGGGGCTGCCGCCCCCAGACCCCTGCAACCGTGTGATTTACTGATCTGGCGTGTGTAAGGTGTTTGTGAGTGTTTAAAATGCATTCAAAGTACATTCTAACCCATTACAAAAAATTGTAAAATCTAAATTCTAAAAATGTAGCTTCTACTGGGGGCTGTCGTCCCCAGGCCCAGACCCCCGCATATGTACTCGTTTCTCGACAAGTGTAGTTTAAATATATATATATATATATATATATATACATTTTCAATGCAAATTGCATTTCAAAATTCTAAAAAAGATCTGGCTTCTGGGGGCTGCTGCCTCCAGGCCCCCGCGATCGGGAATATCTTGGTAACTTCCAACATTTCAGCACGCTAAAATAATGCGCTAAAATAATGGCCTGACAAATTTTTATTTTTACATAAGACCGATCGCTCGCTACCCCCCCCCCCCCCGGTCGTCACCCGAGGTAGGGCCCCCCCCTTTGAAAATTTCTGGATCCGCGCCTGAGTGTAGCGCCCCCTTTTTTCTCGTTGACGAAGAATTTGAAGCGAAAGACTACATACATGCGTGTCGTTTTGACAATGCAACACGGCGAAAAAAAAAACGTTAAAAAATTTTGAGCATTCAACTCAATTCGACATTAGCAACTTAAAAATGAGCATCGAAATTTAAAAATGAGCACAAATTGAGCATTGGCCGTTTCGAACAAAAAAAACCTGCTATGCCAAGTTCCAGCCTGATTGGCTTGATGTGGCTTGGGTTAGGCCCGGTTCACACAGACTTACTTTTTCCTTTTTACTTTATACTTTTTACTTTTGACTTTATACTTTTTACTTTTGCAAAGGTGTTCACACAGGCTTACTTTTTACTTAAGGGGGCGCTCCGGGAATCGGGGGTTACATCGAAAATTGGCAAAAATGTTGGCAAATGTTAAACTTTACTATACATATATGTAGTATGGCACAAAAGAACACTGGAGGCAAAAATTCAAATCACGTGATCATGTCACGTGACTCCCAGAGCACCAAACGTGAGTGAATTTTCGGCAAACGATAACTCTGCTTATACTTTGCCTATACTTATACTTAGCAAAGTGCGCGGTATCAAATTGAGCAATTTTGCAAAAGGATTTGACTCAATTCATTTTTTGTGTCTGTCACGTGACTTGCGAAAACTGTATTCACAAGGCACACATAACTCAATTCAAACTTTATCAATTTGGACAATTTATAGCTCGTTTGAAAGGTTTTAAAACGTTTGGGATGCTAAATTTTTTTGTGAATTTCGTTTTAAATTTTTAGTAATAACGATTTTTAACTTTTCATGCAATTTTAACAACAAGTATCTCGCTTCAAATTCCATCTATTAAAAAAAAAAAATTTAGTCAGTTTCTTTGATTATTCTTATATATTGTGTCAAAATTTTATGTCTCAACTCAAAACGTGCGATTTGGAATCTGTGCCCTTTGGCAAAAAACCTTGGTTTTTTTACTGAAAAGTTGTTTGGCTAGTTGCATGTTTTTATTTTTCTGGCTGAATGGCTTAATTTTACAGACGCTTGCTTCAACTATGTTTGTCTCTTTTTCGAAAAGGGAAGTAATTTAGTTTTATCTCGATTTTCTGCGCACGGTTTTTTCAGTTTGGTCGTTTAAAAAAAATGTTCACAAAAACGCAAATTTCAGATTTTGGATTTTTTTCAAAATTTTTCCATTTTTAGTTATACACGTCAATCGACTCCTGAACACCTACTGAACAACTTTTCTTCAAGAACCATAGGTCGATTTCGCTCCAGGAAATATAATTCGCCAAAAAACAGATTCTCGAAGCGCCACCTTAAGAATGATCGCATTCAATTGGCCGGCTTGGTCAGACTGAAGCGGGGGGGGGGGAAATTATTTTTGATTCTAATAAACCGATTTTTGGCATGAAGGTATTTGACGTCAATTCTAGAACGAATACAAGAATTATCTAAAACGCTTCCATTATTTCTTCACAGCAGCTGACCGAAATTTGCCCTAGTCCTTGTGCCTTTCTGTTCTTAAGGACAAGTATGAACGATTTTTAAAATTAAGTACGTCTGAACTAAATGTTTGAAACGGCCAGCCAATTAGGGTAGATTCATACTTCAGTAGGGCATACGGACAAAGCCTGCATAATCCGTTTTTTAATTCTAACTTTTTAAGGCAAACCCGCATAGCTTGGGCCTAAGGTGCGATTCATATTTTTGAGCAGTATATCCGTTTGTCCGTATGCCCGGGAGTTTTGGCTAAGTTGAACTGAAATTAACTTTGCCGGGCATATACGGACACAGTGAAATAGTGCGGTTTAGTATATATAGATGAGCGGAAATATGGCTGACGGGCAAAGTGGCAGACGGCTGTACGGGCAAAGGTATGAATTGAACAGCCGTTCTGCCGTTCAGTTGGTCAAAATGTCCACACGGCAGTGCCGTTATTTTAATAATTAATATAAAAAATTGTTATTAAAATACTTTTAATTTCATTTTTTTATTAATATTAATATTAAAACTAAATAAGCTGCGCTATTTATGTTAATATTTAATTAAGAATAAATAAGGTTGGCTATTTATATTAATATTAAAATTACTGCCAGCTGCTTATGTACCTAAAGATGTTCGCAGTTGAAATTTTCAACGGAGGTACCGAGCTCCGTTGAAATGTTCGTTATCGAAAAAATTTTTGACGACGAGCTTTTGTCATTTAGAACAGAATAATATTCTAAAAAACAAAGCTCGTCATCAAAAAATTTCTCAATGACGAACATTTTCGATGACGAACTTTCGATGACGAACATTTGTCTTTTGATAAATTTTTTGATAAAGTCTTTTGATAAACAGCAACAACAGATGAATGCGTCCAATTCTTAACTCGACTTTTTGGATGGACGTGCGAAATTGTTGTAGATGGCTGAAGAATAAAGTCGACTGTGGTTTTCATTGGACTAATAATGAGTTAATGTTTAGCTGCGGCGAATTCGAAGTCTCGTCAGGAAATCGCCATTTGCTCACTAAAGCGTTACGGCAGGGCTTACGCCAATTTTACAGTTGTGATCTGGCAAAACTAAACGCGCCATGGGAAACAAAAATTATGCGCATAGACATTTTCACAACAGTGGTGCCTACACAAGTGTTCAAGCATATAAATTTATCCACCGTGCCAAACTGAACGTCATTCCCACTAATGCGGCTTTCAAACAATGGACTAGTAAAGGTGATCCACGGTGAAGAGTGTGTGGTTACTCTAGAGAAACACTACCACACTTTTTAAATCATTGCATCAAACACTCAGCTTTATATACCAATTGCGCCATAACTCCATAGTTCATCAGCTTCAAAAAGCGATTCCTTCAAAGATGGGTTTATAGCAAATCAATCGCAAGCCGGAAGAATCTTCGTTACAGCAGCGCCTTGATATCACTATTATTGATTATATAAAAAAACAGCTTATATAGTTGATGTCAGGGTGTCTTTTGAAAACGGATCTGGTGTCCTTCAGACATCCAGAATGGACAAAGAAACAAAATATAAGCAGCTTTCTGAAGACATGCGAATCGGAATAGGCCTCAAAGGTGTACAAGTATTTGGCTTCATTATCGGCTCACTTGGCACTTGGCACAAGCAGAAAAAATACACACTTGCTAGTCTGGGCGTTTCGAAATGTTACGCGAAATGATGAGAAAACTAATTAGCTCCGACACCATCTACATCCACTGGAGCAGTCAAATTCGGCGTGCTCATGCAGAATCAGCACTAGTCACTACCATAAATTATTTTACTGTTTACTGAATAAGAAGCCAATGCTTTATTGTCTAAAACTTCAATGCATTGTATTTTGTACTTGGAATCTTTTCATTACTACTCTACCCTTTCATGTTGATGTATGTTAGCGGTGCAAATATTCAAAAAAGTAGTAGTTGTAGTAGCATTAGCAGCAGCAGCGTCGCAAGTGCAGCAAGTCTAGAAAGTGCGACAAAATACAGGAGATTTAAAACAAGCTCAGTACGACATAAAAGTATGTAGTCTACACGTCTTAACAATAATGTACAGTCTTGTTAATTCTTGCAATTTCTTTCTTTCGTCTATATGTCACATATTGGACCTCGCCATGGCCACCGACACCCGGAATCAAGTGGGTTAAAAGTAACCTTTACCCACAAGTAAGATGAAGCCGTGAAGGTAAAGTTAATTCTGTGGGTAAAGGTAAAGCTAAAATTGAAAACAAGGTTAACGTCGACGGTTGAGGTTAAAAATTCGCACAATACATTAACTTTAGTTGCGAAACAAGATAAAGCACTTTTTTGGCCCGCATATTAAAGGTAACAGTAGCTATGACATTGGCTTTAGTCATTGTTTGAGAATACAACTTTACCTTACCTTACCTGTGGGGAACAGTTAGCCTAGCTTTACCGGGGCAATATTATCAAAATTACCTGCAGGTAAACTTAGGCTAACTTTACCCACAGGTAAGGTGAAAATGAAGTCGTATTCTCAAACAATGACTAAAGCCAAGACAAGACAAGATACAATTTTACTCGCACCCGGTAAAATGTTACACAAGATACAAAAATTTTATTAGTTAAAGACTAGAAGGTTAGTAGCAGGGTGGAGAGGGAGCGGGAACGACAACAAGTGGTCAACTAACCCCAACGCCCCCGTAAGTATTTTTTAAGATAAACTTCATTCAGTCTCAGTTTAAAAATTTGCACAATTGGCGCCGATACAACAGACTGAGGAAGTTGTTTCCAAATGTTCTGAATTCTAGCTGTGAAGAAATGCGAAGATGTAGCTAAACGTTTACATACATGGTTGGGCTAACTTTAGATTAGGTGCCCTAATGCCAGAGTCATGGGCAAAAGAAAAATATGTATCGAAGTTAATGCCGATTCTATACGTAACTATTCTATACATAAGAATAAGGTCGTTAACAATACGTCTTTCTTTTCTCTTTATTCCTAGTATCTGAAGGCGTTCGCCGTACGTACAATCCGACATACCCGGAATTCTTTTTGTGAAGGATCTGAGAACTCGTTCTACTGTATCAATATCTTTGAGTAAATGGGGTGACCAGACGGGAGTACAATATTCAACAATGGGCCTTACGTACGTACTGAATATACGTATGTAGCAAAAATTGAGGGTTTCTAGAGCTAAACGAGCGAAAAAATTTTGAAATTAAGAAAAGAGCTTTTCGAGAAATTATAGAGCAGTACTTTGATGACTTCATATCAGAGGATATACTTATTCCTAAGTCTTTGATCAGGGACACAGTTTCTAAACTATTTATACTGATTCTATATGGTAAATAAATAGTGCTGCTTTGATGGTCCAAAAACAAATACCTGGCACATCGGGACGGCTAAATTTAGTTGCCACTCAGAACACCAACGGTGCAGAATTTGAAAGTTTTGTGAAAGATTGGCACTTTTTGTGCCATCATTGCAGGTACTATACATTTTTGCATCATCGGCAAATAGTTGAACTGTAGAATTTTGCAAAAGATAAGGTAAATCATTTATGAAGGACAGGAATGAAATAGGGCCTAAGACTGTTCCTTGTGGAACGCCACTGGTAACACGGGAAGAACCTGAAAATGTGTCTTGTACCTTGACACGTTGTGAACGCTCAGTCAAAAAGCTTTTGGTCCAATTTATAACTCGCCCTGAAATTCCGTACTAATCCAATTTATAAATCAACTTTGGGTGAGAAACTGAATCAAAGGCTTTTGCAAAGTCTAAGTGCGCACAATGAATAATCTTTCTGTTATCCACGGCAGCAAACCAATCTGAAAGTGTACAAAATAGATTAGTAAGCGTCGACTTGCGTTTACAAAAACCATGCTGTGAGGGGTGAATGATCTTATTGATAGTGAAATGATCTAAAAGAGTATCACGCACAATACTTTCTAAAACTTTGCAGCTCACACACGTAAGACTTATAGGACGATAATTACAAGGTTGACTGTTAGAACCTTTTCTTTTATAGACTGGAATCACTGACCACTGTGGCCTGTTTTCATACAGGTGGTAATTCACCAGAATCAATAGATTTCCTGAAAATTAAAGTCAACGGAGTTGTAATAGACTCGGATAAGTACTTTAGTAAATACGGAGGAAGGCCGTCGGGACCTGCTGAAAATTTGCAAGTACTTTTTCAAGATACTTCAGAACTTGTATTTCTTCGATAAACATATTATTCAAATCAGTATTGGTCGTGATGTTGAACACAGGTAAGACGTTATTATCTTCGGTAAAAACAGAACTGAAATAACTATTAAGAAGTTCCGCTTTAGCTGAATCTGTAGGTCACATTATTAATTGGATCACGTAAGATAAAGATAGGAATATTACCCTTTGACATAAGCTTAGAATTAATAAAGGAATACAACGTATGTAGGTAGATGTCGCGTGTAAGCGTGCACCTGCACAGGATTTTACACCCCCCCCCTAGGCGCTATTTGCGCTATTTGCGCTATCATACTGTACAGCTCGAAAACGCCCCCCCACCCCCCCCCCGCTATTTGCGCTATTTGCGCTATCATACTGTACAGCTCGAAAACGCCACCCCCCCCTGCTATTTGCGCTATACACCCCCCCCCTCCCCCGAAGGGTAAAAAGATTTCTAAAGTATTCTCCAGCATATTAATATTCTACTAAAAACAGATCATTAAAGGAAATAACCAAAAAACATATATAACTTACTTGTTAAGCAGGAAAAGAACCAGAAATAGTTTAAAGCAATAATGAGTTAATAATCATAATAATATAGAAATAATCAAGTCCAAGCAGCGTCCAAGCGCCTAAATAGCGCAAATAGCACCATCTGGTGCAATAAGCGCTATTTTTTAAGCCTACGAAAAAAATAGTGCTTATAGCACTTTGATGCGCTATCGTTTTGCTATATGCGCTATTTTTTATATAGTCGACTATAACACTAACAAAATTTTAAAAATAATTTTAAAACTATTCTAATTTATTGAGGGACCGTATACTCACTAAAAAGGACAAAAATTTTCAATAAATTAGCCAATAGCACAAAATAGCGCCTAAATAGCGCAAATAGCAGCCTCAGATGCTATAAGCGCTATTTTTTAAACCTACGAAAAAAATAGCGCTTATAGCACTTTGATGCGCTATCGTTGTGCTATATGCGCTATTTTTTTGTATCGTCGACTAGAACACAAACAAAAATTTAAAAATAATTTTAAAATTTTTTTAATTTATTGAGGGACCGTATACTTACTAAAAAATACAAAACTTTTCAACAAATTAGCCAATAGCACAAAATAGCGCCTAAATAGCGCAAATAGCACCCTCGGGTGCTATAAGCGCTATTTTTTAAGCCTATGAAAAAAATAGCGCTTATAGCACTTTGATGCGCTATCGTTGTGCTATTTGCGCTATTTATGCAATATTTTTTATATCGACGTCCAGAACACAAACAAAAGTTTTAAAATACTTTTAAAATTCTTTTTGTTTATTGAGGGATCGTATACGTGCTAAAAAGTACAAAACTTTTCAATAAGTTAGCCAATAGCACAAAATAGCGCCTAAATAGCGCAAATAGCACCCTCAGGTGCTATAAGCGCTATCCAAGATCAGCATCACTATTTAAAGGGAAATTAACACAAACACCAATAGGCCAGCGTAGCTCAGTCGGTAGAGCGTTAAGCTAGTAATCTAGCAATGGGTGGTTCAAATCCCCGCTGGCCATTTTTCTGTAGAAGTTTCATCCATATCCAAAAAAATAGCACATATAGCACCGTCGATAGCGCTTATAGCGCAAATAGCGCATATAGCACTCCCAAAAAGCGCTATAGCGCAAATAGCGCCTATAGCACCTTCGATAGCGCATATAGCGCAAATAGCGCATATAGCACCCCCAACAAGCGCTATAGCGCAAATAGCGCATATAGCACCTTCGATAGCGCATATAGCGCAAATAGCGCATATAGCACCCCCAAAAAGCGCTATAGCGCAAATAGCGCATATAGCACCTTCGATAGCGCATATAGCGCAAATAGCGCATATAGCACCCCCAAAAAGCGCTATAGCGCAAATAGCGCATATAGCACCTTCGATAGCGCATATAGCGCAAATAGCGCATATAGCACCCCCAAAAAGCGCTATAGCGCAAATAGCGCATATAGCACCTTCGATAGCGCATATAGCGCAAATAGCACATATAGCACCCCCAAAAAGCGCTATAGCGCAAATAGCGCATATAGCACCTTCGATAGCGCATATAGCGCAAATAGCGCATATAGCACCCCCAAAAAGCGCTATAGCGCAAATAGCGCATATAGCAAATTCCATAGCGCTTATAGCGCATATAGCGCATATAGCGCATAAAAAAAGCGCTATAGCACAAAAAGTGCTATTTCGATTTCGCTTACACGCGTTCGTTACCC
>JASANF010011920.1:0-16040 GCA_030248245.1 Trissonchulus sp. WLG1_4 | reverse complement strand
CAGGCGGCGCGAAAAATCAAATCAGCTACGGAATGCAGCCTGCTGCTACCTAGGACTGTAAATAACCGTATTATTGAGTTTAGGCTTGACGTTTTTGTCTATTAGTGACCTACTGACGTGCAAAAAACAATATGTGAATTGTGTCATCTGTGACGTTATGGACAATTTCATCTTTGTCAGATGCCCTTTATTCATTTCGTTTGTGCTATGTGAGAAAAAACCTATCGAAGAGACAAAAAACTAGATTCACTGACGTCAAATTTTTCAATCTTAATTCTGTTTTCATTTCATCGTTATTTTTTGTTTGTTTTTCATATTTACTTCCGTCTTTCATCCGTCTCCGTTGTTTTTTCTTGCTATGTTATTTACCTTACTATTGTTTGCAGCAGTGCGATGCGTTTTGTAAATCTTATGAAACTATACATGTACTTGCTAGATATGTATGATAATTAATACTAATAATAATTGTAATATCGTTTAATAAAGTTTTGTTCCCGATAAACGAACAAATTGTTTCGGTTTGATTCTTAGCTTCACATCACACAGACAATTTCTATCACATATTTTATTGCTTTGTGGTTAAGAAAAAGATTTAGAGAACCTACCATCTAGTCTGTGACTGTGATGCTCTAGGGTACCCAACCCCTTGCACGCAGCTTAGATGCCACCCTATACCAGGTCTAAAGAGTCCGGGGAATACGGGAGAAAGAAAACTGGAGAAGAGAAGAGTTTGTAAAAAAACTAGCCTAATTCTAAGGTCAGGAGCTTGTATTTGTACACTATGTAAAGAAATGCCTGTGAAGTGAACTTACATATACATACAGACAGGTTAAGTAAAAGTGCAAGAAGCGGGGGGAAAAGTGTGAAGACGTGAAATACCTGTTTTCGTTGTGCTAATCGCTAACCGCGGAATAAATAAATAAATTTATTCATAAATTTAGCCAGTCTTAGCTCAAATTGCACGTTGAGACCAACTCACCAATTCAATGTTGCAATAAATATAAGTAGTAAAGTAAGTTAAGATCTATCACTAAAGTCTGACCAGAAATTTCTGACATTTTAGCGAAAACTACTCGCGTGATTTTGCTTAGTGACATGCTGCACTTAGTGTTTTTTGTGACTGGCCGCGAAAGCCGCCGGCCGGCGGAGAAGTTCGGCCTGCCGGCCGGCCGGCCGGTGAAACTGCCCGGCCGGAACGGCCGAATTTTTGGACAAAACCAATTGATTCAAATCCAGAGTGGCATTTTGGCATAACTTAGCCTGCCGGATTCTCATGCCGGCCTAATTTTGTCAGTCGGTTGATTCTGGCTGACTGGCCGGTGTTTTCAACCGGCCGACCGACCGGCGCCTGCTTTTTTCGGCCGGCCGGCGACCATCAGGCCGGCCGGCGACCATCAGGCCGGCCGGCGACCATCAGGCCGGCCGGCGACCATCAGGCCGGCCGGCGGCGGCCGGTCACAAACACTAGCTGCACTCTTTATGCTCGCAATTTTTTTTTCTTCTGTAATGATTCTTTTTGTAATGAAATTGCGGGTTTGTTTTTGTCTCCGGAGCCAGCATTTTTGGTCTGACTTTAGTTGACAGTTTCTAACCATATATCCCTTCTCAAAAATGCCTCAGATTTTGAGGTAAAAAAACTTCATTTTGAACAGATTCAGCAACATATCGTTGTTACTAAAATAAAAACAGCAAAGGCAGACAGAACCTACTGATTTGACATAAAATTTTGTTTTTTAATAAAAACTACTTAACTTTTTTGCGGCTTGAAATGAATGCAATTTCTACTAGTTCTTAGGTCTAACCTCGTCAAATATCGAAATGTTAAAACTTAACTGCAATGCGGCAAGCGGCTAAAGCAAAACAGATGTTACATACAAATTGAATTGAATTCCAAACCTGCCTTCGCAGCCAATGTTGACTGGCTTTTAATATAATCCAAGCTTGTGGGGTAGACAGCAGTTTTGTTTGTCCGTTCGCTTTTCTCTTGCTTCCATGTGACGCCAGAAGAGTCAAAACACTAAAACCTGTGCAAAACATTAGCTTTTACTGTTAACACTTAAAAAGCTGAGCCTGCGGTTAATTACCGACTCTAGCTTAACGTCAGGCTGCTGCGTATTCTAGACGTGAAGTTGTTTAAGAGAAAATACAGTAAAATATATTCACATTTACAAAAAGTATGCTAATTTGATTAAATAATACTTTCCAAGTATTAAGTAGTAGAAAGCTGTAAGCACATCTTTATTGTAGAAAAATGGTTAAAATTTTTTAGCTTTCTAAAATTCAATTCATTTCTATGTAAAAGGTTGTCATTTATTCCGTCATAGGTACATATTACATAATGTTATCTTATACCATAATCAGGTTAGGTTAGGTTAAGATCGTTTAGATTAGGTTAACTTGAAATGAAATCCAGGTATTAATTGTGGGAGAGCAGATAATTATCTAAACGCTACCGGATAGTTTTAGTATCTGAAAATGATTTCAAAAATAGTCTCAGAGATATTCGACAGACTGTTTTCCCTAGGTGGTTCTTTTTGTTACGAGCTGTAATCGTCTAGAAACCGAACCAGATGCTGCGAAAACCAGCAAAAAATTGAGGCAAAATCCTACACGTGTTAGTTGGCCCATCTAGCCTAATAAATCTCACTTTATGGTAGATTTGAAATCTGGAAAACAGAGAAATTCTGTAAAACAGCTTCGTAATTCTTGTCTAAACCTGAACAGATATGGCTATATAGATGAAATAGCACGTTAGAAGGCCCTAGCGACATGCTGTCTCTTTTTGCCTAAAAGCTCCTTCTCAGAAATTTAGGTGCGAGTGGGCGGTTTCAGGACTTCACATCTCCTTAACGCAACTTGTTATATAAATCTTAGCCTGCTCTTCCGTTCGCCTTTTTAGCTAAGAATGAGACTCATAAGTGGGGCTGATATTTTGATGATGCTATTCACTTTACCTACTCCTAGTACGTTGGCTTCTTTGTAGTCTGCCAGTACGTCAATCAAACGTCTGTATCGTATAATTAGGCACTGATACCTACAATGCGGAATGCGGAAATCAAGTTAAAATGTTTTTACTATCGCATGTAACAAGCAGATTGTATATAAAGGCAAGATACATAATAGGACTTATTATGGACTCTTGATAAAGGTAAAATTACCTATGTACACAGGTATGTATATTGTATAATTCTTTTGATTTTCATAGTACTTAAGTTATATCTGTAGTGCTAGCGTCAAGGCGTCAAAGTATCGCAAGCTCACAAGTCACAAAATTTTCACCATTCACTGTTACAAACATGCGATGTTAGCATTTATTGATTGATTGATTGATTGATTCGTACTTGCATATATGCGCAGACAAAAATAAAGCACGATCAAGCGTGTGCAGCAGTGTTTTGTACTGCGACATCTATGAATCATACCAATAGTTCCTTCACTAGAATATTGTTACGAGTAGAGTGTGTTGCGAGTAGAGTTAAATTAATTTTGAATAGAATTCGTTGTGATATGCTGACAGTGCTGAAGATATTCTTCCAAATAAAACGCGGCACAAAAATATTTAAAGCAAGACTTTTACATACGTACATAACAGGTCAAACTGCTATGTGTTTTAGTGATTTCAAGTCCAGTTTTACATAATTTTAAAAATAATAACTGTTTTGCAAAAACGAGTATACATGTGAAAAAGCCTACACGGGTTAAGCTCCAAATGTAGTGTGAAATAAACTCTATGCTGTGTTATACGAGAACTGTTACTTTCGACTTGGACTGAACTCTACGATCATCTATCGATACTCTACCCTACGATCACTTCCTTAGGTTTACCGACAGCACAATACGAGCAGTATAGAACATACGTTGCGGACAGGGTGTGACGTTTAGGTACTGAATGCTTTATACTAGGGCAAAAAAGTCGACCCATTTTCATTTAAGTTAAAGTTAAAGTTAAAGTAAAGGTCATTGCTTCAATTTAAGTTAAAGTTACAGTTAAAGTAAGGCTCAGGCATCAATTTAAGTTAAAGTTAAAGTAAGCCGAAAATCATTGACTTTTATATAACTTTTTTAAAATAACTTTAATTTAAAGTTAAAGCAAGGTTGTTTTAATTTAAGTTAAAGTTACAGTTAAAGTATGACCTCTAACTTTTTTTGGAGTTAAAGTTAAAGTTAAAGTAAGACCCCTAACTTTTTTAATTTCAGTTAAAGTTAAAGTTTAACTTTTTTGCCCTACTTTATACTGCGACGATACAATAGATCACTGACTTTCCTGACTATCCTGACTATATCGGATCTCTCAACTCAAACTCAGCTCAGTGGGGTAGCAGAGGTTAGAAAAGTTTTTTGCGAAGGCTCCACCCTTCGAAAAGGGAACCGAGTAGCTACAGAAGACTAAACTACAGAGATCCGTTTAGGTCACTTATGGATCCTAGTCCAACCTCGTAGTTAGGCTCAGTACCTCTGCGTGCTAACTCAGTCGAAATGCTTACGATCGCCGAAACGTACGTAAACACAAATACAATATGAAAACACTAACAGTACTACCTCCACGGCGATCGTGTTTACCTAGATTTCTACTGATCTCTCAATGATAGAAACACACCCTTTAATTTTGACTAAGTTCTCGCTAACTCTGAATCAACGTGTAAATTACTCAAAATTTGCCTCTCCTATAGCTTCTACTTAAACCTTCACTTGAGCAACTGATTACAGGGGATTTGAACTGCTCGGACAAGCTTTTCTGCTCTGCCCGTCGTGATTCGGGGGGGACACCAAAGGCCGCGGATAACTAGGAACTTATACCTTGTTTCAGAGGCCTAGCTCAACCCTGACGCCTGCTTTTTCTGGAGTCGGGGGACACTAACGGATCAACTCCCCAATGCTATCTCAGCAATAAAACTTCCACTTTGGCTTTTTAGCTAAGACTCAAAACTCTACTGAATACTAGAAATTAAGCGTGATTGGTGTAACTTTACGTAAACCTGAAAGAGATAGCACAATATCCTAACAATCAATCGTAGCTACGAATCTACGCCCTAAATAACGCGCGTAATAGATTCTGAGATCTGGTTCAACTGGTTCAACCGCTAAGGACATACAAGACAGCACAGAACACAAGATATTCCTGAAAAGCCATAGGCTGGAATCGGCACTAGTCTGACCCTTTTAGGCTAGAACTAAACCTGAAACAACTGGTCTACTGGTCAACTCAATGATCTACTGGACTGCTCTAACCTAAGGGTCAGCCTAGACTATTCTACAGCACAACTAACAATTTGGGGATCCTGGGTGAGCTGGACTGGAGGGCACAGGCGGCCGGACAGCGGAAGGCGGACACTGGAAGGACCTTGGGGCGGTCGGACAGACGGCGGGAACGGGCGGACGGACGGCTGGCGGACTAGAACGGACCGGACCAGCACGGCGGACGGCGGACGCGAGGAACTGCGCGAGGGTCGGTGGCGCAGCAGCGGAGCGGCGGGAGACGCGGGTAGACGTGACGGACGTGACCGAGAGGGGGGACCGGAGCCTTACTGGGCTGAGCCGGACGAGCGGGGACAGGGACGCAGGGAGCTGGCGGACACTCGGGCGCACGGTGCACGAGACGGGGAAGGTGGAACGACGCGGACAGGGGCACTGGCGCCACTGAGCGCACGACGAGGGGGCGGGTTGGCGTCTGGGCGGACACGAGCAGAACCGGGCGCACAGGCGCACGGTCGACTGGGGGAATGAGCGAGGGACGCGGGCCGGACGGCCGGTTGGGGCACGAGCACAAATAATTGGCCGGGAGGCCTCTAAAAGAAAAGCGCCTAAAAGCGCGGACAGTTACGGACAGTTACTGAAAGCCCTCTGGGCTAATGCCGTGGACAGTCTCGCTCACACAATTCAAAAAGTTAAGCCGGAGTCGGTAAATTGGGTATACGGCTTTATTGAAAATACAAGGGCAGAATTACAGGCAGGGGGCAGTAAATGATGCAATCAGGGCAAGGGAGCAGGAGAAAGCTAAAGTGCGACTTTACTTGATCAGAATTTTCTACCCGACTGACTTAGCTACAGCTTGGGGAGCGGCTTTTTCTTTGTCCTTCTTTGTCGGAATCTACCGATCCCGAATCTAACCAATCAGAAGCGGCCGTTCGTAGGCCCGCCTACCTACACTTTTACAAAAATCCACTTGAGGGCTGGGGGGTCGAAGGCTGCTGGCCCTCACACCTCGATACTAATTTCTTTTTAATGGCCCTTGATTCCTGGTCGCCCCACGTAACTGTAATTTATCTCACTTCTTCTTGGGCTGTCAGAAAATTTAAACACAGTATTGGGGAAAAAAAATTATCGAAATATTACGAAAGAAAAAGGAGAAAAGGAGAGGGGGAATGGGGTGAAATTGGGAATACTAAAAAACCGAATATAGACTAACTTGAACTTAACCAATTACGTATGTTATTAAACCAACTAATAAACATTATGTGTAAACTTATTATGTGGTTATTATGCAATTATATTTCAGTACTAGACCTCCTTCTGGGCTGCAGACCCAGTTAAGGGAGTAGTGTCGCGAAAGCAGTTTTGCTCATAGATTGCAAAAAGAGATCTTTTTGCTTTGAACTTGTAAGTTAACTGAGAAACTAGTCCAATGCTATTCTGTGTTAAATAAGTACTGCCAGATAGTGGACTACCAATATCTACCAATATCTTGAACCAATCACCGATTGTAAGCCAGACATTACACAATAAGGACATATATAATTCAACTAATTCAGCCAGATATAAGATTGGCCAGCTTGTGAAGCACACATAACGTGTCGACGCACAGTTTTTTGCCACAAATAAGAAAAAAGAAAAATGAAGGTTCGTTTTTCTTTTGATTTTAAAATAAGCGTCCAAATTTTTCACAATTTGTCATTATTGCAGTGAGTACTTCACTGTTTACGCACAGTTTCACAGATCAAACAGGTATTACTCCGCAACCACTCAAGCAATTTGCACTAAATTTTGTGTGCATAAACTACAACATATGTCCTTTTAGGCTGTGTAAACAAACTAAACAAATAAGTTGATAATTGTGACAAAAAAATCGAATGTGAATAGGTTTTTAAAACGTCATTTTTCCGACTTTGCGACCTCACTGCAAACAGTATATTGCATCAATTTTGATAAAACTTGGCAAAAATACTTGCCATAACATATATTTTCAAAATATATAAAGAACGATGTCTTATCTTTTTCTAAAAATGTTTTACAGTTACGCAAAATCGACTGCTTTCGCGACACTACCCCCTTAACGCTATACATTCTCAAACTACCGTAATCCTTTCACTAAACTTAGTGTAAAACTTAAGGCTTTCTTCTGCTCCCAAAAAACATAGTTACCAATACCGAAATTATTCAAAAATGAGTCCATGACACATATTATGGAATGACGAATAAATTAATACCAAACACGACTGCATTACAACTATTAAATACTGAATAATAACATTATAAAAATTAGGGTCTAAAACGCCCTGTTCTTTTCACGCCTACGATTCAGCTCAAATTCTGCTAATCTTCACAATCTAACTTCGAATAACTTCTTCTATATTACTCCGAATAACTCCAAACTTTCCACGATTATTCACTACTTTGTGCTCTACAATTCCATATATTTCACGTTTGACAAAACAGACCAATTACTTAGTTATTAACCGCTAAACTTCGTTAATTACTGCTTTTCTAGCTTCCAGCTAGCTCGCCAATATCTGGGCTAATATTTTAGCTTAGCCCAGATATTGTTTACAAACAACTATCCGGCTAGCTTCTATACTCTCAGGGGGGTTTTCAAATCACTGCTTAATTAATGATTAAAACTTACGACCCTAAGACAATACGGACATAAAACAATACCAATAATCATTATTAATACAGGGGCAATTATTATGACAAACTGCTTCAATCATAAACAGGAAGCACAAGGGAAACGGGACGGATACTGGTTTAGGACATTATTACTTATTATTCGTACTTCCTTCTATGCTAAACTCGTTCTATCCTTCAGGGGGGGGGGGGAACTTAGGGCTTACACACTTGACGATTAACTGAATCAGGCGCTCTCGTACGGACATAGGGGGGAAATGGGGTTTTGGGGAAATAAGCAAAACGGGGATTGCGCTTGAGAGTGTGGCCTCATTCTGCGCCACGTCTGATCGCTAAACTACGTACTCAAGCGAACAAGTAGCTCACTTCTTGCAGCTACAATCAAAACGGGACAAAACCTGTATCAATCAGGGGGCTCGTTAACCCTGTTTTATTACATAAATGCTATTGCACTCTGAAACATAATTTTACCGTTAGGTGCTAAAACCGCACATTTGTGCAAAACCAGCGTCAGCTGCGAAGATGTCGTCGCAGCGAAATCCCACTGCATGGTTTTGTAGGTGCTGCTTCTACATACGTAGAATTCTCACTGTTCTGGTTCTAAAGTGCTGATAAATATATAATCTAGACAAGCTCTTCTGCTGAGTGAGAAGTTGTTATTGTGAGGATTGAGTGTCAATATTCCAGAGGAAATATAAAACGCGGCCGTTATTTGTAAATAAAATTATTGTTCAACTCCAATTTCCTAACACATTTATTGCTGAGTAGTTCCAAAACTTTACTGGTAAATTATAAAAAATTTAAAACTAATTGATTAAACATTCTAAATAGCATAATTGATTAGGTAGTAAAAATGAAACATTCTAATTCTAAATAGCATAATTGAGGATTAAAAAGTTAAGCCTTACCAAGTTTTGAACTCGGGTTACTGGATTGAGAGTCCAGAGTGTTAACCACTACACCATAAGGCCATGAGAACAGTCTGTTAACTGTGATTAATGTACGTTTTGATGCCGCACTAAATGGCCAATAAAAATATTTTTAGCAAAATATGAATGTTGTCAGGCAAGGTTTTTATTACTGGAGCCACAAATCAATATTGAAGCTCAGTCTCAAACATCTCAATTTTACCTGTAATTTTCAACTTGCGCACTGCACACCTTGCTAGGTGTCGTGAGTTGAATAGTCTTCGGCGATTCGGTAACTGTCAGTCCGATTGGTAGATGTCGCGTGTAAGCGTGCACCTGCACAGGATTTTACACCCCCCCCTGAAGGATAGAACGAGTTTAGCATAGAAGGAAGTACGAATAATAAGTAATAATGTCCTAAACCAGTATCCGTCCCGTTTCCCTTGTGCTTCCTGTTTATGATTGAAGCAGTTTGTCATAATAATTGCCCCTGTATTAATAATGATTATTGGTATTGTTTTATGTCCGTATTGTCTTAGGGTCGTAAGTTTTAATCATTAATTAAGCAGTGATTTGAAAACCCCCCTGAGAGTATAGAAGCTAGCCGGATAGTTGTTTGTAAACAATATCTGGGCTAAGCTAAAATATTAGCCCAGATATTGGCGAGCTAGCTGGAAGCTAGAAAAGCAGTAATTAACGAAGTTTAGCGGTTAATAACTAAGTAATTGGTCTGTTTTGTCAAACGTGAAATATATGGAATTGTAGAGCACAAAGTAGTGAATAATCGTGGAAAGTTTGGAGTTATTCGGAGTAATATAGAAGAAGTTATTCGAAGTTAGATTGTGAAGATTAGCAGAATTTGAGCTGAATCGTAGGCGTGAAAAGAACAGGGCGTTTTAGACCCTAATTTTTATAATGTTATTATTCAGTATTTAATAGTTGTAATGCAGTCGTGTTTGGTATTAATTTATTCGTCATTCCATAATATGTGTCATGGACTCATTTTTGAATAATTTCGGTATTGGTAACTATGTTTTTTGGGGAGCAGAAGAAAGCCTTAAGTTTTACACTAAGTTTAGTGAAAGGATTACGGTAGTTTGAGAATGTATAGCGTTAAGGGGGTAGTGTCGCGAAAGCAGTCGATTTTGCGTAACTGTAAAACATTTTTAGAAAAAGATAAGACATCGTTCTTTTATATATTTTGAAGAATATAAATGTTATGGCAAGTATTTTTGCCAAGTTTTATCAAAATTGATGCAATATACTGTTTGCAGTGAGGTCGCAAAGTCGGAAAAATGACGTTTTAAAAACCTATTCACATTCGATTTTTTTGTCACAATTATCAACTTATTTGTTTAGTTTGTTTACACAGCCTAAAAGGACATATGTTGTAGTTTATGCACACAAAATTTAGTGCAAATTGCTTGAGTGGTTGCGGAGTAATACCTGTTTGATCTGTGAAACTGTGCGTAAACAGTGAAGTACTCACTGCAATAATGACAAATTGTGAAAAATTTGGACGCTTATTTTAAAATAAAAAGAAAAAAGAAACTTCATATTTCTTTTTTATTATTTGTGGCTAAAAAACTGTGCGTCTACACGTTATGTGTGCTTCACAAGCTGGCCCAATCTTATATCTGGCTGAATTAGTTGAATTATATATGTCCTTTATTGTGTAATGTCTGTGCTTACAATCGGTGATTGGTTCAAGATATTGGTAGATATTGGATAGTTCACTATCTGTGCAGTACTATATTTATGACACAGAATAGCGCATTGGACTAGTTTCTCAGTTAACTTACAAGTTCAAAGCAAAAAGGATCTCTTTTTGCAATCTATGAGCAAAACTGCTTTCGCGACACTACTCCCTTCACTGGGTCTGCAGCCCAGAAGGAGGTCTAGTACTGAAATATAATTGCATAATAACCACATAATAAGTTTACACATAATGTTTATTAGTTGGTTTAATAACATACGTAATTGGTTAAGTTCAAGTTAGTCTATATTCGGTTTTTTAGTATTCCCAATTTCACCCCATTCCCCCTCTCCTTTTCTCCTTTTTCTTTCGTAATATTTCGATAATTTTTTTCCCCAATACTGTGTTTAAATTTTCTGACAGCCCAAGAAGAAGTGAGATAAATTACAGTTACGTGGGGCGACCAGGAATCAAGGGCCATTAAAAAGAAATTAGTATCGAGGTGTGAGGGCCAGCAGCCTTCGACCCCCCAGCCCTCAAGTGGATTTTTGTAAAAGTGTAGGTAGGCCGGCCTACGAACGGCCGCTTCTGATTGGTTAGATTCGGATCGGTAGATTCCGACAAAGAAGGACAAAGAAAAAGCCGCTCCCCAAGCTGTAGCTAAGTCAGTCGGGTAGAAAATTCTGATCAAGTAAAGTCGCACTTTAGCTTTCTCCTGCTCCCTTGCCCTGATTGCATCATTTACTGCCCCCTGCCTGTAATTCTGCCCTTGTATTTTCAATAAAGCCGTATACCCAATTTACAGACTCCGGCTTAACTTTTTGAATTGTGTGAGCGAGACTGTCCCAGGCATTAGCCCAGAGCTTCAGTAACTGTCCGTAACTGTCCGCGCTTTTAGGCGCTTTTCTTTTAGAGGCCTCCCGGCCAATTATTTGTGCTCGTGCCCCAACCGGCCGTCCGGCCCGCGTCCCTCGCTCATTCCCATCGACCGTGCGCCTGTGCGCCCGGTTCTGCTCGTGTCCGCCCAGACGCCAACCCGCCCCCTCGTCGTGCGCTCAGTGGCGCCAGTGCCCCTGTCCGCGTCGTTCCACCTTCCCCGTCTCGTGCACCGTGCGCCCCGAGTGTCCGCCAGCTCCCTGCGTCCCTGTCCCCGCTCGTCCGGCTCAGCCCAGTAAGGCTCCGGTCCCCCCTCTCGGTCACGTCCGTCACGTCTACCCGCGTCTCCCGCCGCTCCGCTGCTGCGCCACCGACCCTCGCGCAGTTCCTCGCGTCCGCCGTCCGCCGTGCTGGTCCGGTCCGTTCTAGTCCGCCAGCCGTCCGTCCGCCCGTTCCCGCCGTCTGTCCGACCGCCCCAAGGTCCTTCCAGTGTCCGCCTTCCGCTGTCCGGCCGCCTGTGCCCTCCAGTCCAGCTCACCCAGGATCCCCAAATTGTTAGTTGTGCTGTAGAATAGTCTAGGCTGACCCTTAGGTTAGAGCAGTCCAGTAGATCATTGAGTTGACCAGTAGACCAGTTGTTTCAGGTTTAGTTCTAGCCTAAAAGGGTCAGACTAGTGCCGATTCCAGCCTATGGCTTTTCAGGAATATCTTGTGTTCTGTGCTGTCTTGTATGTCCTTAGCGGTTGAACCAGTTGAACCAGATCTCAGAATCTATTACGCGCGTTATTTAGGGCATTGATTAGTAGCTACGATTGATTCTTTGGATATTGTGCTATCTCTTTCAGGTTTACGTAAAGTTACACCAATCACGCTTAATTTCTAGTATTCAGTAGAGTTTTGAGTCTTAGCTAAAAAGCCAAAGTGGAAGTTTTATTGCTGAGATAGCATTGGGGAGTTGATCCGTTAGTGTCCCCCGACTCCAGAAAAAGCAGGCGTCAGGGTTGAGCTAGGCCTCTGAAACAAGGTATAAGTTCCTAGTTATCCGGCCTTTGGTGTCCCCCCCGAATCACGACGGGCAGAGCAGAAAAGCTTGTCCGAGCAGTTCAAATCCCCTGTAATCAGTTGCTCAAGTGAAGGTTTAAGTAGAAGCTATAGGAGAGGCAAATTTTGAGTAATTTACACGTTGATTCAGAGTTAGCGAGAACTTAGTCAAAATTAAAGGGTGTGTTTCTATCATTGAGAGATCAGTAGAAATCTAGGTAAACACGATCGCCGTGGAGGTAGTACTGTTAGTGTTTTCATATTGTATTTGTGTTTACGTACGTTTCGGCGATCGTAAGCATTTCGACTGAGTTAGCACGCAGAGGTACTGAGCCTAACTACGAGGTTGGACTAGGATCCATAAGTGACCTAAACGGATCTCTGTAGTTTAGTCTTCTGTAGCTACTCGGTTCCCTTTTCGAAGGGTGGAGCCTTCGCAAAAAACTTTTCTAACCTCTGCTACCCCACTGAGCTGAGTTTGAGTTGAGAGATCCGATATAGTCAGGATAGTCAGGAAAGTCAGTGATCTATTGTATCGTCGCAGTATAAAGTAAGGCAAAAAAGTTAAACTTTAACTTTAACTGAAATTAAAAAAGTTAGGGGTCTTACTTTAACTTTAACTTTAACTCCAAAAAAAGTTAGAGGTCATACTTTAACTGTAACTTTAACTTAAATTAAAACAACCTTGCTTTAACTTTAAATTAAAGTTATTTTAAAAAAGTTATATAAAAGTCAATGATTTTCGGCTTACTTTAACTTTAACTTAAATTGATGCCTGAGCCTTACTTTAACTGTAACTTTAACTTAAATTGAAGCAATGACCTTTACTTTAACTTTAACTTTAACTTAAATGAAAATGGGTCGACTTTTTTGCCCTAGTATAAAGCATTCAGTACCTAAACGTCACACCCTGTCCGCAACGTATGTTCTATACTGCTCGTATTGTGCTGTCGGTAAACCTAAGGAAGTGATCGTAGGGTAGAGTATGGATGATGATCGTAGAGTTCAGTCCAAGTCGAAAGTAACAGTTCTCGTATAACACAGCATAGAGTTTATTTCACACTACATTTGGAAGTTAACCCGTGTAGGCTTTTTCACATGTATACTCGTTTTTGCAAAACAGTTATTATTTTTAAAATTATGTAAAACTGGACTTGAAATCACTAAAACACATAGCAGTTTGACCTGTTATGTACGTATGTAAAAGTCTTGCTTTAAATATTTTTTGTGCGCGTTTTATTTGGAAGAATATCTTCAGCACTGTCAGCATATCACAGCTAATTCTATTCAAAATTAATTTAACTCTACTCGCAACACACTTACTCGTAACAATATTCTAGTGAAGGAACTATTGGTATGATTCATAGATATGTTGCAGTACAAAGATGTGACACGTCTGATCGTGCTTTATTTTCGTCTGTGTATATATGCAAGTACGAATCAATCAATCAATCAATCAATAAATGCTAACATCATGTTTGTAACAGCGGAATGGTGGTGAAAATTTTGTGACTTGTGAAGTTGCGATACTTTGAATGCTCTTGAGAAATGCAGCACTACAGATATAACTTAAGTACTATGAAAATCAAAAGAATTATACAATATACATACCTGTGTACATAGGTAATTTTACCTTTATTAAGAGTCCATAATAAGTCCTATTATGTATCTTGCCTTTATATACAATCTGCTTGTTACATGCGATAGTAAAAACATTTTAACTTGATTTCCGCATTCCGCATTGTAGGTATCAGTGCTGAATTATACGATACAGACGTTCTATTGACGTACTGGCAGACGATAAAGAAGCCAACGTACTAGGAGTAGGTAAAAAGCTAGAGCATCATCAAAATATCAAGTCGACTTATGAAACTCGAATCTTAGCTAAAAAGGTGAATGCAAATATAGGCTAAGATTTATATAACAAGTTGCGTTAAGGAAATACGCTGGTTCCTGATGTAAAAGCCCACTCGCACCTAAATTTCTGAGAAGGAGCTTTTTAAGGACAAAAGAGACAGCATGTTGCTAGGGCCTTCTAACGTGCTATTTCATCTATATAGCCATATCTGTTCAGGTTTAGACAAGAATTACGAAGCTGTTTTACAGAATTTCTCTGTTTTCCAGATTTCAAATCTACCATAAAGTGAGATTTATTAGGCTAGATGGGCCAACTAACACGTGTAGGATTTTGCCTCAATTTTTTGCTGGTTTTCGCAGCATCTGGTTCGGTTTCTAGACGATTACAGCTCGTAACAAAAAGAACCACCTAGGGAAAACAGTCTGTCGAATATCTCTGAGACTATTTTTGAAATCATTTTCAGATACTAAAACTATCCGGTAGCGTTTAGATAATTATCTGCTCTCCCACAATTAATACCTGGATTTCATTTCAAGTTAACCTAATCTAAACGATCTTAACCTAACCTAACCTGATTATGGTATAAGATAACATTATGTAATATGTACCTATGACGGAATAAATGACAACCTTTTACATAGAAATGAATTGAATTTTAGAAAGCTAAAAAATTTTAACCATTTTCTACAATAAAGATGTGCTTACAGCTTTCTACTACTTAATACTGGAAAGTATTATTTAATCAAATTAGCATACTTTTTGTAAATGTGAATATATTTACTGTATTTTCTCTTAAACAACTTCACGTCTAGAATACGCAGCAGCCTGACGTTAAGCTAGAGTCGGTAATTAACCGCAGGCTCAGCTTTTTAAGTGTTAACAGTAAAAGCTAATGTTTTGCACAGGTTTTAGTGTTTTGACTCTTCTGGCGTCACATGGAAGCAAGAGAAAAGCGAACGGACAAACAAAACTGCTGCCCCAGCGGCTTGGATTATATTAAAAGCCAGTCAACATTGGCTGCGAAGGCAGGTTTGGAATTCAATTCCATTTGTATGTAACATCTGTTTTGCTTTAGCCGCTTGCCGCATTGCAGTTAAGTTTTAACATTTCGATATTTGACAAGGTTCGTACCAACTTAGTAGAAATTGCATTCATTTCAAGCCGCAAAAAAGTTAAGTAGTTTTTATTAAAAAACAAAATTTTATGTCAAATCAGTAGGTTCTGTCTGCCTTTGCTGTTTTTATTTTAGTAACAACGATATGTTGCTGAATCTGTTCAAAATGAAGTTTTTTTACCTCAAAATCTGAGGCATTTTTGAGAAGGGATATATGGTTAGAAACTGTCAACTAAAGTCAGACCAAAAATGCTGGCTCCGGAGACAAAAACAAACCCGCAATTTCATTACAAAAAGAATCATTACAGAAGAAAAAAAAATTGCGAGCATAAAGAGTGCAGCTAGTGTTTGTGACCGGCCGCCGCCGGCCGGCCTGATGGTCGCCGGCCGGCCTGATGGTCGCCGGCCGGCCTGATGGTCGCCGGCCGGCCTGATGGTCGCCGGCCGGCCGAAAAAAGCAGGCGCCGGTCGGTCGGCCGGTTGAAAACACCGGCCAGTCAGCCAGAATCAACCGACTGACAAAATTAGGCCGGCATGAGAATCCGGCAGGCTAAGTTATGCCAAAATGCCACTCTGGATTTGAATCAATTGGTTTTGTCCAAAAATTCGGCCGTTCCGGCCGGGCAGTTTCACCGGTCGGCCGGCCGGCAGGCCGAACTTCTCCGCCGGCCGGCGGCTTTCGCGGCCAGTCACAAAAAACACTAA
>JASANF010011919.1:0-11408 GCA_030248245.1 Trissonchulus sp. WLG1_4 | reverse complement strand
GGTATTGTCTATCATTTTTTTTAGATGTATGGAATTCAAAAAGTGTTAAAGTTATGTCAACATATACATCCTATTAGAATCCAAATCACACGATTTTTACTTTGTGGCACAATAATTTGTACTCCGTTGTCGACAATACATTTCAATATAACTAGATCTATTTCATACATCTACATAAATAACTACATATTTCAATACATCTTATTTCACTTTTAAAATGTCCAATTTTTGACACTATGACGTCGGTAGCGTCAATAAACGTGTTAAACGAAATGGTAATCTATGCCCGTTTGCCCTTCAGTCGTATGTCCGTTCATCCAAATTTAAGCACTACTTCAAAGCAGCAAACGATCATAATATTTAACTGTCTAAATCTCACCTTAACCCGCATGGCTATGCAGCCTTATATCCCAATGCCCGTTTCTACACATTCCACTTCCTTTGGTAAAAAATATGAATCGGAGAAAGGAACAAAATGGGTTTTTCCGGGTGGCCTAGGTCCGTTTGTCTGTATACTAGTAAAGTATCAAACGACCCTAACGTATGCTGAAAAAAATTGATTTACCCCAATTTAAAAAGAAAGAATTAAATGGAGGCGCCGGGAATCGAACCCAGATGCACTACAGTTAGACAACCTGAATGCTAACCGCTAGGCCTAGGCATAGGCCCTAATTCTCATTTATCAAGCACATATAATCAGGTCCTGAATCAGTAATTTTCAGTTATCTCTCAAATTCCAGTAATTTTTTTGCCAGTTAATGTGTTTGAAAAACATAACTTCTTGTACCTAAGGCAATACGTATGTGTCCAGTCAAAAAGTAGTACCTACTTCATCCTTTTTTCATCTATTTTTGTGTCCTTTTTTCATATTTTTTTGTGACAAAGACAAATGACTGCCTCAGAGTAAACTACTGACTGTCATACTGGGGAAAAAATTACATAGCGGTAAAGGGCACGCAGAAATACCTTAATTATCGTTCGTAAAAAACTTCTGAGTAAGCAATACATTTTCTTCTTAGAATGCCACTATTGTGATGGCAACGTAAATTTTTCCTATCGGCCCACAGGCCGACTGGTCTTTACGCTGTTTTTACCGGCGTACTTTACACGTGTTTTGACATTTTGATTAATGGTTGGTCTAAGTTTTGTTATTCTAGCCGGTCCATTTGTCAAATTTTGTTTTATTGGTTGTCAAGTTTGATTTGCTTGCTATACATGCGGCTATGTAATAATAGCTTTTTGTCTTCCGGCAAT
Organism: Trissonchulus sp. WLG1_4; assembly: GCA_030248245.1. Lineage (NCBI taxonomy): Eukaryota > Metazoa > Nematoda > Enoplea > Enoplida > Ironidae > Trissonchulus > Trissonchulus sp. WLG1_4. The sequence continues at coordinate 10,154 of JASANF010011919.1, read as the reverse complement.
AATTAGTTCAAAAAGTATTTCAAAGTAGTTTTTTTAATTTAAAAAAGCTTAAAAACAACGTTTGCAGTTTGATGTGCTAATTAAAGTACATATTCCTATTTCGTAATCGTAACCATAACTTAGGCTCACCTTACAAGAATAAGTAATCGTTTACAATTGACAGCCAAGTTTTTCGACAAAAAGTGCTAAACCGACGCACTTTTTTGTGTTTTACTGTTGATGCTTCAGCGGTATGAAAACAATTCAGTGAAAGCTAAAAACAAAATGGGATCTCCAAATATATACAGGACTTCAGACGAACTAGTTGGAGAGTATCAAACGTAGCAACGAAAATTGTAAGGCGACAGGCATAAACTTTGTGGAAGTGATAAAGGCAGCTGAAAATTTTGCATAAAATTGCTGTTTGTTGCGGTTGTTGTCTATCTCAGAATGAGCATGAGGGCACATTAATGTATGTCAAGATTTTTTAAACCGTTGTAACTAGTAGCCCCTTTTTTTACTGAACTATAGACAATAAAAACAAGCACGTTTTGCGAGTAAAGTTAAATTAATTTTAGACATGCTCGTCGCGAAGTGCTTGAAATGATGAGGATATTCTTCGAATATAAAGCGCGGCACCAAAAATTTTCAGAGCCAACATTTCAAACTATTAACGCAACGTGTCAACTGGTATTGGTTATCTCACATCTTAGCCAACAATGTCAGCATTATGGTTAAAAACGTTTCGATCAAAAAACTTTTATGGCGTCAGTTTCACTTTTAAACTAGGAGCTAGAATCAAGATCAAAATAACCGTCTCCCACACATTCGGCCACTTTTTAGTGTCCAAAATAACTCAACGCCGCAACGACATCCATAACTGTGCAAATGTGCAGCACTGCTGAAGGCTCTTTGGCTTAGTCTGACAGTTACCAAATTGGCATCAGATAAACCACAACTTTCATGGTTCCGACGTGTTCATAAACAATGTTGGAAACATTGTTGCAACAGGTTTAGTTGCAGCCCTTTTGCAATCAGAATAATCGCCTGCCACTAACGACGTAGGTAGATACGTACACGATCTGACACACGCACACCCACGCACACTGTGTATTTTAGGAACCTAGCAGTCGAATAACACAGCAATCGCCTGATCTACGTGTTGTTTATAGGAGCCTTTTGCACTATAGTATATACGCGGCGGCTGAGGCCGCCGCGTAATAAGTATTACATACATTCTTCTTATGTATTTCTATACATTCTGCTTATGTCTATTAGAAATAGAATGTCCAGTTGTGGCAAGAGTTAAAGTCGTTATTGTTTAGGTTAGGACCAGAATAAACTAAATGTTTTTTTTGACTTATCACAATTTTATTGTTATCGGCACCGCGCTGACTTAATATAGTTTGAATTTAATGAAAAAAATAGTCATTGTACTAATATAGTCGCCTACATCACTAATCGCGCAATCAAATAAGACTTGTCTGCAAATTCATCAGTAATCAGTTTTCATACAATTCATGAAGTGTTAGTATTAATTGCAATAGATTCAAGTATTCATTCATTTCTCTCACACTGTGCTGTAGCTAACTCTTATTCCAGGCTTACTATAGGAAATGTGAACAGGGTAATAATGAAGTGTCAAAATATCAGCATTATTATCACTCATTATTAATGTATTTATTCGGAACTATTAATGTAGAATAAAAGTAAAGCTGAACTTCATTATGTAATTAATGAATTGACGCGGTGAACGCGCGACTTTAGCATTGTTGACACTTATTGGTTGTTGGCGTATTGTTTAAAAGTTTAAAAGTCATAAAAGTGCAGTAACTAGAATGACGTTAGTTATTGCACTGTTTTTTCAAGACAGGTATGATATAAGTAGGGTTAAACCATTAATCGATACATTTCGTTGCGACATGATTAGGTACAGTTCCCAAGATATTCCTAGCATATAAAACGCGGCACCAAAAGCAGTCGTTTTCAGGCAGCCATAACGACCGTCATCATTACTTAGATACTTCTTACTAACTTGTTCCCTTTTGTCTAATAGACTTCTAGACTTTTTTTGTAGACCATTGGCAGGTTTTGACATTTTGGTTAGGTAAAATTACTCTATAAAGATACAACATACAGTCAGTATATCAGTTTTAAAGTCATGAAACTAGTCTGCGAAATCATGAAAAGTATAGTTAATTTAAGGGTATGGTTGCGGAATGTCATACGTGCTACTAACATATTTTCTAATGCCTCTATTACAACTCGCGCTATGTACATTGCGCTATGTCAACGTAGCGGAATATCAACTCCGAAGCAAAGTGAACCTTTCGATTGTAAATGAATGATTGTTTGAATGAATGATAATAAAAGTTTAGTAGCAGTCAAAAAATAACTTTCTGTAACGATATCGAAAGAATACTTATTGACTGTCTGAAAAACTTTTATTCAAAATCCACAAACACAAATGATGTTTTATGGGCTCTTGTAATTCAGCACGCATTCGGCTGAAAAATTTTATATTTTGCTATATGCTTCAGTTTATTACACACTTGAGATCAGCTTCAAATATATTTTACAAATAAAGTAAGGTAAGTAATCATAGTTAATTGATCTTATTTGGCCCCATACCCCGTAGTTTCTTTTTGGATTTGTATTTTCAGACTTTTACAGTGTTGTGTGAGATTACGGTGAACAATGCAGAGTGCAGCATTAATTATTAGTATAGTGTAGTGTTTAGTATAAGTAGGGTGCACGCTAGGTTATGCAGAAGTAAACATTTTAACTGTAGACATATGTACCAAACAGCAAGTCAGCTATCCTATAACGGCAAAATGCTTATTATGTATCTACTGCTAACTATTATTGAACATATAATTACACATTGAAAATAAGCATAAATCACAATTGCGTTATTTTTCTAGGGAAAAATCGAATGGCCTACAACAATAGTACTATAATTTCTGAAACGACAACAGGAGATGCTCGTGGTTTCATAGAAAGGACGATTTATATTTGTCAAGGAATTGTGCAGGTTTTGGGCAACATTCTGATAATAATCATAATCGCCACAACAAAGTCACTGCATCGGAAAGAGTACGTCCTCCCGGCCGCGTTAGCCGTTTCCGATGGCTTGGCGGGGTGTGGTCAATTTTCGGCCGGAGTTTATAGAATTCATCTGATTTTGACCAAACAGGATCAAATATTACAAACTTCTTGGCAGTGCATTTTGAAGCCACACAACCAATTTTTCCTGTGGGGGTGTTACTTAGTGCCCACTGTTTTGGTGTTGATATCAGTTGACCGCTTCATTGCTTGCTACAGTATTCATGCTTATATTGCGTTAACCAAACAGCATATGGTAATTTTGGTTGGGTCGGGGGTTACTGTATCTGCTTTGATGTATGGTATTTCCATGTTTGTATCCTACAAGGCTATTGGGTATTATGGGCGAGTATTTCCCCAAATTTGCTACACAAGCTGGGGCATGACACCGTTTTTCAATGCTTACGTATACTGGATGTATCAGTTTGTAATGTCCATAGCTACCATCGTACTGTATGGATTCGCTATGATAGCCCTACGATACTCACACCAAGATCTCAGCAGTGATTTACTCAAAAGCAAGATGGAACGTCAAGCGAAGGTCACAAGAATGCTCACCATTGTAATGGCTTTCACCCTGGTACTGTATACCGTACCCGTGAGCATTTTGGTTTACTACAACTTCAGACAAGCCAGCGTTATTGTCATGGACATAGTCATACCTGCGGCTTGGATTGCTATAAACATGAACTCTGCCAATAATATTATCATTTATTTTGTGAAAAACAAAGACATGCGTTCTGGAGTGCTGAAAATTTTCAAGTTGCAAAGTTTCAACAAGATTGATTTTGCTTCTGAAAATCAGTTGAAGTCACCAGGCCAAACAAGCACGTTCAAAACCTAATTTTTGTTCATTTGAAAAGATATTAGCTTGTCGGCACGCTGCGTTTTTGGATTTAGTTGAAACATTTGATCTTGTTTGCTAAAACTTGTACTGAGTACTGACTACATCTGAATAATTAGACGAGCTACGGAAAATAAACTACTGTATAAACGTTGTACGGTTTTTGAGACTGTTTGGTATAAATGAAGCCTCGCCTCAAGACGCACTTAGGACTATGACGGGCTATGAACAAGCAGTGTTGAAGCTATTTTCAACTTATGATAACTTGATTAGATTATTACTCCTCCTCGATTAGATTGGTGTATATTTCAAACCTTCCCTGCAATGCCTGCGCTATGTAGCTGTTCCTAGCAATATACTTAACAGTTGTATTGCATGCTTACGCCCGGTTCACACAGACTTACTTTTTACTTTTTCTTTTTACTTTATACTGTTTACTTTATAGTTTTTATATTTGCAAATGTGGTCATACTGGCCTACTTTTTAAGGAATGTCGCATTCAATTGGCTGGCTTTGGCGCAGTTGTATGTCAAAATGCAAATCTAGGCAATAAAGATGAAGCTCAATAGGCGGAGTTTCTGCTAGAGCATTCTGATTGGCTAGATTGCAAAAGTAAAAAGTACGTTCTGTATGAACCGAAATTTTTACTTTTAGCCCAACAGTAAAAAGTAAAAAGTAAAAAGTACGTCTGTGTAAACCGGGCCTTATAGTTGTATGGTGCAGTATGTAGCAGTTTCCAAGCCCAAACAAAAGTCCGTAACTCGATGCGCTACGCCTCTTTCTTTTTTTTTATTTTTTTCAAAAGTAGGGAAATCCTTTTAACATATTATTATTATTATTTAACTTTACAAAGTTTTAAAAAAATAACGAAAATTTTTTTCTAAAGGTTGAAATATGTGAGCGACAGGTTAAATTTCTTTTGATGAGATTTCTTCCAGCTGGTGTATGAATATTCTACCGATTATAATTGCAAGCTTGATATAACGATGGTCTGATCAGTGACAATCTCTACAAATGGAATTGGAAACTTTTAATTCGCTAGTTTATTGAAATTTTGTGATTTATTTATACTTTAATATTTGCGTCACACTATAACTGCTTCACTTTCTGTGCCATTAAAAGTTAGATAGTGACTGCGATGCAACCTCCATCAAAACACACCTCTTCGCCAATTCACGCCATTAGATACACCGGATATTGTAGTTTATTTTTAGCAGTCAACTATGAACGGCGCACGGTTGCTGTGGTAATACTCCAGGGTGAGGTACTAAGGTAACTTTGAGCGATTTTGCTTTATTAAGCATTGAATTCTCTATCGAATGGTGGTTTCGCGAGCTCTCTACGACGTACGTATGTTGCTCGAGCAATGGCCAAAAAACTGGATGGTGTCAAAGTCTTGCTGCCTAGAAACTAGACTCAAAACTATTGGAAACTTGTTTCAAGGAAGACTGAGGCAGTGAGGCACTATGACTCAAAAAAAAATGCCAACCCAGTTTACTTGAGCAAAAAGCTAAATTTGAGTTATACCCGAATCAAGCGGATTACATCGGTCAAACTTGTCACGAAGTTTTCCTGCAGAAACAGTAAACTTGAGATAATTCACTTGATTCATATTGAAAATTAAATTTGAAAAAAATATAAACGTGTGAACAAAAGAGAATCATTCAACAGGTTGCTTGAAGTTGTAAGTATGGATTGTACGTAATTGTAATTGTATGTTTTCTATATTTGGTGCCGAACAAGTGTAGGAATTGCACAGTAGGTGCGGAAACGCTGTAGGAAATGCAATAGTGCCGAATCCATGTAAGGAATGTAAATACGCCGCCCTAGGGATGTTTTCAGTTAACTGCTAACTGATTCATTTTCAGTTAAAGTTAAGCAGTTACAGTTAACTTATTATAACTGATAACTTAACTGCTCTGAATTTGAAAAGCAGTTAAAAACTGATAACTTAACTGCACAATTCTCAGAAGCTGTTAACTTAACTGTAACTGAACTGCTTCGGTTGTAAAAAACAGAGTTAACTGATATTATTTTCAGTTGCATGCTATAACTGAAAATCATTGTCAGTTATGCGTCGAAACTGCTTTTGATTTTCAGTTTTTACGCATAACTGAAAATCAATTATTCAGTTCGGTTGTGGGAACATTTTAACAAGCAGGCCCAAAAGGGGCAAGGTTCCACTGAAAATTCAACAGATATATATGTTTCATCATCAAATTTACTTCGCCTTCGCATTCAGTGTGCATTGTCACACATAGAAAGCAATAATACCCGCTGCAGTTGCTAAGTTTAGTTTCGGCACTAAATTTTCCCAAATTCCAAAACTAATTGGTAAGTGTTGGCCAAGAAGCCATAGTTGCCGTAAGCAAAATGGTTCATTTAAAACAGTGTTTGCAGACAAAAGTAGGATACATGTTTCAAAAAAACACAACAATAAGTGGGGGGGAATCGAACCTTTGAACTGTACCACTATTGAACTTGCACTGTGGAGCACTAAACCACGCTGCTTCACTTTGTGTGGTTGATTGCTTGTAAATAAGAAGCATGACACTTTAAGATGACGCGCAGAGAGCTGGGTAAAAGATGCTAAGTGAATTTATTTTTCATGTAATCTTATATTAAAATGATATCTCACGACCTCTGAAATACCATTGTTACTATAATTTCATTTAAAACTGTAAAAAAGCCTTTCTTCAGAAAAAACAGTCAGCTCCCTGACTTTACGTGTTAATTATATGCGCACACCAGCATGCAGCAGCTAATTTTACACTGCGCAGAGTTGGTTTCAAAACAATAGTTACTTCTCTAGAAGGAATAAATTACGGGCGTACTTTTTGCACACTGTTAATTAGCAATTAATTTAGTGTTAATTAAGTAGAAAGTTAGCCAATCATAAATATCATAAATATCAGGATAGCAAAAAGCAAACCACCAATTTTAGAGAAATAACTGGAAATATTTTCAGTTAAAGTTATCAGTTACAGTTAACTTAACTGTAACTGAACTGATTAATATTTTGCAAAATTAACTGATAACTGAACTGATCTACTCTTCAGCTAATCAGTTAACTGATTAACTGACTTATTAAGATTTTGGTAACTGAAAACATCCCTACGGCCGCCCGCCCCTGAAATTAAGGCGTACCTAAGGGCTATTTTGGTTTGAGCATTGTTCCGGCCAAATTTAATTTTGAATCAGACAAAATGTTCGCCGTTGCAATTTTCAACGGAGGTACCAAGCTCCGTTGAAATGTTCGTCGTTGAAAAATTTTTCAACGACGAGCTTTGGTCATTTAGAACATTAAAAAAATCTAAAAAACCAAAGCTCGTCGTAGAAAATTTTTTCAACGACGAACATTTTCAACGACGAACTTTCAACGGCGAACATTATCTTTTGATAAATCACCGTTGAAAACACAAATGTTCGTTGTTGAAAATGTTTCGATCAATCCAAATTTTTCAACGACGAACATTTCTTTTTCAACGACGAACATTTGTTTTTCAACGACGAACATTTGTTTTGCAACGACGAACATTTGTTTTTCAGCGACAAACATTTGTTTTTCAATGATGAACATTTGTTTTTCAATTTTTTTAATTCTTTACACATAACTTTACAACAATAATCTACGAGAACACATTTTACAGTGGCGCTTTGTTAATATGATGATTTACCATTGCTTAATTAGCCATAAAGAAGGTCGTGCGGATACTATTGGAAAAACTTAGGTTTTGAACGACGCTGTTTGATGAGTTGATTTTGTATGATTTTCAGAAATTTTAGTAACTTTGCTGAAACGTTGCACTCTACAAAGTTTTAGAATTCCCTTACGCATGTCCTTGTTTTTCACAAAATAAATGATAATATTATTGGCCGAGTTCATGTTTATAGCAATCCAAGCCGCAGGTATGACTATGTCCATGACAATAACGCTGGCTTGTCTGAAGTTGTAGTAAACCAAAATGCTCACGGGTACGGTATACAGTACCAGGGTGAAAGCCATTACAATGGTTAGCATTCTTGTGACCTTCGCTTGACGTTCCATCTTGCTTTTGAGTAAATCACTGCTGAGATCTTGGTGTGAGTATCGCAGGGCTATCATAGCGAATCCATACAGTACGATGGTAGCTATGGACATTACAAACTGATACATCCAGTATACGTAAGCATTGAAAAAAGGAGTCATGCCCCAGCTTGTGTAGCAAATTTGGGGAAATACGCGCCCATAATACCCAATAGCCTTGTAGGATACAAACATGGAAATACCATACATCAAAGCAGATACAGTAACCCCCGATCCAACCAATATTACCATATGCTGTTTGGTTAGCGCAATATAAGCATGAATACTGTAGCAAGCAATGAAGCGGTCAACTGATATTAACACCAAAATAGTGGGTACCAAATAACACCCCCACAGGAAAAACTGATTGTGGGGTTTCCAAATGCACTGCCAAGAATTTTGTAATACTTGGTCCTGTTCGGTTAAAATCAAATAATATCTGTAAGCTCCGGCCGAAAATTGACCACACCCCGCCAAGCCATCAGAAACGGCTAACGCGGCCGGCAGGACGTACTCTTTCCGATGCAGTGACTTTGTTGTGGCGATTATGATTAATATCAGAATGTTGCCCAAAACTTGGACGATTCCTTGGCAAATATAAATCGCGTTATTGATATAAGCGCGGGTATAATCTTGATCTTCGTCGGAAGTAATCGTAGTGTTGTTATGGGACATCTTATAGTCGAGCCTAAAAACAAAGCGGTAGGTGAAGTGATGGTTTTAATTGGCAAAATTCACATAGTATGGTAGTTTCCGAAATTTTCACTAGGAGCTCTCTCTTTCCTCCTTACACCCCCCATCACTTACCTTTAATCCTTTTTTTGTTCCTTCTAGAGAAGGAACTATTGTTTTGAAACTAACTGTTCGCAGCGTTAAACGCTGCTGAGCAGGCTGCATAGCCTGTATGTTTTGTGTGTGTTTTCAGCCTGGGAGTTGGCTGCTGATTTTTGTCTGCGTATATGCACAAAAATCAATAATCGATGTAGAGTGTTGTAGTGTACTTTTTCAGCCTCGGCACCGTAATGTTTCACCAGCAGTATATAAGAGCCCCTGGATAACACTGTTTATCGCTTCTTAGAGCTAATGTGCTCAGCTCAGATCAAAGCGTAATTTGGGCCGAATGGCTCGCTGCAGCGGGATGCTTAACATCCTGCAGCACTTTTTTGTAAATGTACGTACATACGTAGGTAGTACAGTAAGTACCTAAGTTACGGAATGTAGTGTACAGTAGGAGAATAGATACAATTCAATTAAACTTGAAAGGTAGACACCGGGGAAGGAACATTGCCCCTTTTGGGGCCAACTTGTTATTTCTGAGTATACTCTGAATGTTTTTTGTGCGTATATACGAACATGCCTTTCTTTTATGCAATGTAATTTATTGGTTGGCTTGTTTTATGCTCTGGCTAGGGAAATATTCAGTCTACTATGTTATTTTGCCCTGCGCGGCCGTACCGTCTTGCTTGTCCATTTGTCTAATCACTTCGCCTTTACGCCTAATTGGTTTCTGTACTTGTGGTACTAATAATAAAGGTAATATGTGTGCTTGTAATAAAGGTTTTCTTGTCTTACTACTACGCCTGCCCTAGATAAGGTTCCATTTTCTGTCGGTGTCCGGCAACCCAGAATCGTTTGGAAGACCCCGCCTTTGAAGCTTGAAATCTCCAAAGGCTGACAAACTAAGAGATAGCTTGAGAGATGGCTCCTCCTAAGCCTAGACCCTCAGACCCCGGCTTGGGCCATTAGTAAATGCTGTATGAGTGGTCTTATATATTTATGCTAAAGTTTTTGTGAACTTAAGAAAAAAAAGTCGCTCACACATTCAAAATAATATGTGAAATTCATAATTCATCAACAGTGATGTTACACATTATGTGAAATAGAAATGGCGTGTTGGGTATTTAAAACAGGAAGGGATTAATGACAGTTCAAATGGCAGCTGCTTTTCAGGAGATCCATGGGTGTTGCTGTCCCCCAAATAGTCATTCCGATGCTGTTTCTGTCTAAGAAACGCTTTGTTGACAAATTCATATGTGTGTTTGCATTTTGTTTAATTGCAATGGTACCGCACTTATCAGTTTTAGACGTGTATATCTCAAATTGAAGTTATATTTAAAAGCAGTGTGACAAAATAAAATCACTGAAAAATTGTAAAACGTT
>JASANF010011917.1:0-31906 GCA_030248245.1 Trissonchulus sp. WLG1_4 | reverse complement strand
GTATGACAATGCACACTGAATGCGTAGCGAAGTAAATTTAATGATGAAACATATATATCTGTTGAATTTTTATTCAACAAAGGAACCATGACCCTTTTGGGATGCTTGTTAAAATGTTCGCACAACTGAACTGAATAATTGATTTTCAGTTATGCGTAAAAACTGAAAATCAAAAGCAGTTTCGACGCATAACTGACAATGATTTTCAGTTATAGCATGTAACTGAAAATAATATCAGTTAACTGATTTTAATCAGTTGTTTACAACCGAAGCAGTTCAGTTACAGTTAACAGCTTCTGAGAATTGTGCAGTTAAGTTATCAGTTTTTAACTGCTTTTCAAATTCAGAGCAGTTAAGTTATCAGTTATTATCAGTTAACTGGAACTGCTTAACTTTAACTGAAAATGAATCAGTTAGCAGTTAACTGAAAACATCCCTAACACTGAGTGCCAAATTTCCTATTACAATTTTTTAAAATTAAAAATTTTAAATTTACTAAAAGTTCTCACCTGGAGTCTGGACATCTGTGTGGTCGAGTGGTGGTTAGTTTGGTAGGTTCGTAACCATGAAGTCACAGGTTCGATTCGTAATGGATCACTTTTTGTCAGACTTTTGCATTATTCGAATACATATGCATAACTCAATAACCATAGATGTTCCACTCGAAGAATATACTTGGCATTTTTAAGTGTGACAGACGGACAGCTACATACGATAGAAGACGTGTGAAACACACTCCGCACATTGAAAATTTACCTAACGTTAACATTGACACTACCCTAGGATTTCAGAATCAAAATTAAAAACCTATGGGCTGTGGCCTCCCAGAAGAAACAGAATTTGTAGACCAAAATCGGACAATAACTGTGCCATTAACTGACCCTTTTTCATCTATAAGTTCTCCTCACGTTTTTTATGGTTATATGAATTTAATCTAGCGTTAATAAAGTCGAAAATGGTGTAATTAAATGTAAATTGCTGTGAATGTACATCTGAAGCGTTTAATTAAATCTCGTAGTGTGTTCTTTTGCGCACCAGGCAGTGAACTATTAACATTTAACAGTGGCTTAAGAAAGATTTAGTTTCCGTTTTTAATCAACCTGACTCAATTCATTGTAGTTGAGTTCCACCGTGATATAATATCTGGTTCACTGTTATATGAAGTATTTTATTTTCAGGATATTTTGTAAACAATGAATACCAGGACATAATGCAAACATTTACAGAATATCGAAATGTGCTTTCAAGACTCTTTTGATTGAATTTTTATATTTAAGCAGCCCTTCTGTGATATACTCTGATGGCTCTTTTTATTTTGGGAATACTTGGTGTTTTTTTAAGGGGTGAGAACTGAGAACGAATAGCCAATGCGTATTTGTAGCCGTAGTTACACAAAGGCAGTTTTTCCTGTCACCGCAGCAGAGCAACTAGGCCCCAAAAAGGGCAAGGTTCCGTTCCCGGTGTCTACCTTTCAGCATTAAATAAATTAATTGTTTCTATTTCATAGGCTACTTACTGTTAAGCCACACTGCGTATCGTTATCGTACTCTACTTTTTAAGCGGCCTGTTCAGGGGGCGCGTATATACTATACTCCTAATTTCAGAGTTCTACGTTAATCTAGGTAGGTCGAGTTTTTAGTGTCAATTAACACTAGAATAGCAGGTAACTCGCCGTTCTGCCACACACTGCGCAAAGAACAACTTGGCGGAGCTTGGAATGAGCTGTCATAGAATCAGAATATAAGTGGCAGAATCGATCCTCCATCACTCTGCTCCGGAACCATAATTCCGGAATTCGCATAACTAATCACATACACGTTGAGTGAAGCAATAAGCGACATGCAAGAAGATTCTGCCAGTGTGCAATAATTGTTTTTTGTTGCCAGTTAATAAACTAATAATTAATTAATTGAATTAAACTTTTTGAATAGAGTCATTGACTATCTACAAATTTACAAGCTTCTGTTTGAAGTTCGTGATTTGTCATCCAACGCTTAAAGATCTTCTGTACATAAGTCGAAATATTACCATGTTCTTCGTAGTAGTCTCATAGTAAAATGGTTAGCGTTTTGGATTCTGAATCCAGTGACCCGAGTTCAAACCTCGGTGAGCAAGGTACGATAGTTTTTTACTTCACAACGTGTTTAGGTACATTTCACCATTTTATACTGTTTTGAAAGACTTAGGAGCTACTGAGCAGAAAATGTGTACAGAAATTAGAATTAGAAAATCATTTTATCCACAAAATATGGCCGCGTTTGATATTTTCTTTGGAATATTGACACTCCAATTTCACAGTGTAACCACTTCTCACTCAGCAGAAGAGCTCTACCTAGCCTATTCTTATCTAGTCTAACTACGTAGTACGAACAAAAACAGGGCTCTCGCTCTTAAGCCGAATGCTAAGCCTCCCACTGCATCAAACCATTTGGCTCAAAAGGCAATTTTCACGCAACTGAAATTTTGCAGTGGATCGCTGCACGACTGCCACAAGCAATTTTCACGCAACTACCAATCAAATTTCAGCTGGTAGTCACGTGGATAGCTGACATGAGTCCATATTCCAATGCTCTAGTTGCATATTAGACAATTAGACATATTTCTGTTTGCTTGGTGGGTAGCTGTCCCGTGTAAGCGTGCACAGGAAACAAGATTTGACCCATACATGTAACGGGGTTCAAATTTTGGGGACCCTCCCCCCCTGATCGACCAAAAATACCCTAAATTTTGCGAAATTTTGTAAAATTTTCTCAAAAAAGTGCCATTTTTTTCTAAAATTTTGTCCCAATTTTGGGGACCCTGCCCCCCGGCCCCTCGATTTTGGATCCCCCCCTTATGTTTTACCCCCCCACCCCTAGGCCCTATTTGCGCTATTTGCGCTGCTACACATACTCTGGTGCTATAAGCACTATATTTAAGCCTACGAAAAAAAACTTTGATGCGCTATCGTTTTGCTATATGCGTTATTTTTTATATCGTCGACCATAACACAAACAAAAATTTAAAAATAATTTTAAAACTATTCCAATTTATTGAGGGACCGTATACTTAATAAAAAGTAACAAAAAATTTCAGTAAGTTAATATAGCCAATAGCACAAAATTGCGCCTAAATAAGGTGCCCCTCAGGTGCTATAAGCGCTATCCAAGATCAGCATCACTATTTAAAGGGAAATTAACACAAACACCAATAGGCCAGCGTAGCTCAGTTGGCTTTCCTAGCGTTATGCTAGGAAACTAGCAATGGGTGGTCATTTTTTCGTGGAAGTTTCATCTATAGTCAAAAAAATAAAGATAAAGCTGAAATTTCATCCCATCATTTATTGCCCGACAAAGCTGAAATTTCAAACGGGAAAAACCTTTTTTATCAAAAACGGTTCCAGAAGTTTTTAACGTAAATAAAAAAACTGATTCAGTCGATAGGTGTAATTTACCCACGTGTACGGTAGACCACACGAAACATTATAATTTGGCCGATTCGCAGCTGAAAAACTGTGATTTTGGCAGCACTACCCCACCCCAGTATCAATCCCTGGGTTGTGTGTGAAACTAGTTATTCTGTGCACATAGGCCGCTGTAAGTTTACAAATTTTTGATTAGTGTTTGCAACGGAATAATCGACCATAACCATTATTCAATGATCTAAGGATATTTTAAATAACGCTTATCTTGAACCAATTTTCCGACGCTTCCGCAATTTGCTGTTGTTTTGCGTCGACACGTTTGCGACTCGAAATCGCGGTGAGTAATGTGCTACTTATCAAGCGTCAGAGCCGTTCCCGAACGTAAAAATCATTGATGCAATCCTGTTTGGAAGAATGAGCGGTATTTACGGTCAGATGGATACCTTTTGATTTTTTACGGGTTTTTACGACTCGTGCGGTACCTACTGCAGAACTTGCCCCAGGACAAATCGTTCGTTGCCGCATGGTTGAGGACAACCTTTCTTATAAGGGACGTAATGTAGCGGTTTAAAAGGTTCGACAACATTTTTCTTGACTGACTATTGGAGCTTTTGATGCTGTTAGCCTTTTGAATTACTACTATTCTTTGTTAAGAGCAGTGTTCGTGTTGTTTACGTAGTTGTTTGCTGCTACGAGCTAATTTTACTTAAGGTTATCCATGTGTTGCATTAGCTGTTGACTTTTTTACTTGCCTATTCTGAATCAACTTCCTGTTAATTGTTTGATGTAAATTTTATCTGTAATTAATTTCGGGCCAGATGTTTCGGAGAATTTGCTTTCTCAGAACTTGTTCTGACTTCTGAGAAGCTATAAAAGACTAAAACTTAGTGGCTTGCCACTTTTTGCTCACATTCCGTCTAAAATGATTATTGACCACCGTAGTAAAATAGTACTCCTCATCCTTGCGCTTGTTGCCTTTATTAGGATTGCGGCAGCCGTATAGTGAGCGAGTAGTCCAACTATAGGTACTAATCTCACTACATTTACAGTAGCCATATAGTGGGTGAGTAGTCCAACGGTAGCTGCTAAGTGCTAACCACGCTACACATAAAAGGATACCCCCGACATATCCAGGAGTAGATATTCTTGGCCGGACACCGGGAGATATGTTGACTTGGATAGACTGTTTGTCAAATATTCTGCTATTTTATGATCTAAAACAGTTTGCAAGGGAGCCTGGCATGGCTAAAGTAAACAAGTTGGTCCCCAATTTGAATGTGTTAGTTCATGGTCGTGACTTAATAGTACTATTTGTGCTAAAAAAACTTTTTCTGCTCATAGCCCATGTTACTCTATTTAAACAGTGACTGGGAACTAGAATGTTATTCATTCATGCTTGTAAATACATCATAGGATAGATTTGTTCCATAATATAGTTTATATTTAGTTTCAGCGTGGAGCAAGCCCACGGCCGCCACATCAGATGCAGCGCGACTGTTCGAAGACAAACTGAGTCACTATAATCGACTGGCAAGGCCCGTATGGAACAGCAGCATGTCACTCCAGATACAGTTCAAGCTGAAAATGTTGCAGATTTTAGATGTGGTAAGACAATGTGCAGTAAGTACGTTTTAGTTTATGAATCATACTTTCACTCAATTGAGTTTAAGCAAGGCATTTCTTTGAATTTTATTACAAGCAGAGTCTTCTATTACAAAGAACCATTTATAAATTTAGCAATGTTCGGGGTCAACCTTGTAACCTTTTTCTTCCGCTTATGAACGTTGGGTACCATTAGTAGGTTGGAAAATAGTCAATTCTTGCTTTCAGTGAACCAAGAATACGACATCATTCTACACGCATGTCCTCACAAGTGACACAACATCAGTATTGTGTTATCACCACACCAGCATGTCAATCATTAGTGCCAATTATTGCGTGATGTTGACTAAACTACCCTTTTACGTGTTTTTTCAGCACGAGAAAAACCAAGTGGTGACCCTGAATGGCTGGCTGATTCATGTGTGGCACGATTACAAGCTACGCTGGGACCCGAGGAATTATGGTGGTGTCGGGGTCATGCATATTCCCGCTGAACTCATTTGGCTGCCGGACATTATTCTGTATAACAAGTACGTGTATAATGTTTGTGATTCCCAAAAGGTGTTCAAGTGATGTTGAACATGTGGTTTGTCAAGGTATTCTGCGCAAAGAAGAACAGCAGTAATTAACCTACAAGCTCTGGTTAAATTATATTTATCTATCTATTGATTCAGTCGCGTAGGGTAGCAATGGGAACCAAAGTTGACGCATACTGACAGAATAGGAGGAATTTGTGTCATAAGTGACGCACATAGCAATAGCACAAGAGATTCAGAATCAGTATGGAAGTGGCAAATCAAATATGTAAGATACAACACAAATGTGTGTGCGCTTCAGTAAATAGCTATACGGTCAGACCAGTGTTGTCGCAATCGTAGGTCAACTCCGTTGAACTCTCAATCAAGAGAACTAGATCTTCAAAATGCATAGCCACAAATAAACAAGCTGGGTTAATACGGCCGAGAAAAGAATATTCTGCATGTGATACAAGATCTGCAAGAAGCCATTGAATATCAAATACGAAGAATTGTGGAGGTGGACGAACCCTACAGTTGTGAAACAACGCGACAAAATAAAGAGCAAAAAAACAACGGGGATGCTTTGCCCAATACTATGAACAATTAAGAAAACAGAAACAGGTGGCTTACAGTAGAGCAAGTTTAAAAATCAGGTCTGGACGGGTGTTTGATGTGGAGATAAATACCGGTCTCTGCCTTTTCATTATAGAAAGTCTCCAGATAGTCACCTGGCAAAAGCAACAACAGTGGTACTCACTAGTTTACTAGGTGACTGTTAAACAGGAAGGATGGAGGAAGAATAGCTGATTGCGACAGATTGAGGTTGCGAGATACGAAGGATAGTGAATATGATTAGGTTGTAAAAATGAAGTGAAGAAATACTTGTGGACAGTGTAGGAGAGGTTCAGTGGTTTTCAAGAGCATTTTTACTGGATGCCACCCCAGTTTAGTGCTGCAGCAAACACTGTCGTCGTCCTCACTTTGATTTTTGGAAAGCTTGGACGGGTCGCCCGAAGTCACTACGTGAAACCAGTCCCCAACATCGATCAAACGGACTCTGTAATTGCGTGATCAATTGCTGAGGCTACCGTCAAGCGGCTCGCAAACCAACAAAGGCGGTTGAAATCATGGATTTTCCTAACAACATATTCCTAAAATTTTTTGAAAATTTTGAAAAATAGAAGCTGAAACGACTTCATAAAAGATTGCTTTCTCAAGTACGAGTAGGAGACAAGGAGGCCCACTGTTTAAAGACGACCTTCATAAGATCAGCAAAGCGCCAGAAAAACTGTCCCGAAGATGCTATCAGAAAAACAAAGCAGTGGAGCAAGTTTTCTTGCGCTGCCCAGCAGTAGACTATAAACAAAAATACATCACTGGAACACAATAGAGTCGGACATTTTTGCAGGAATGCGATGATTCCGACTGGCAATATTCAGCTTTTGACGATGTCCTTCTTTTGTCGCACCATACCACTACTGTGCTGCCGCTAAAACATCATAGAAGAAGTTAGTACAATGCACGTAATATTACGCGCTCATCGCCATTGCCAGCCTAGGTAGCACAATTTATAAAAAAGGCTTTTTGTTGATAATTTAACAACTCATTAGCTTTTGGATTGCAGTATTCTGTTTTGGACTGTTACTGTTTTAGTGCAGACGGCAGTCCTCAAGTGACGACCCTGACGAAAGCGCATGTCTATTTCACGGGGAAAGTTATATGGGAGCCACCGGTGATCTACAATTCAATGTGTCAAATTGATATTGAATGGTTTCCGTTTGACGAACAGTATTGCGAACTGAAATTTGGATCGTGGACATATTATGGTTCCGAAGTAGACATGATTCATGTAAGTGTGATCATTGTGCTGCGCAAATGCCTTTGTGCTTAATGTTGTAATTTTGGATTTCAGTATTTTAGTAAAATATTTAAGCAACTTGAAGACTGCGCAGTTTAATTTTCAATATACTTATGTATTTAAAAACGAGTGCTTAACATTTCGTTTTAACTTAATTTTCAAGTCACTGTAGTTTACTGTTTTAGAAATAGGAAGATAATCTGTTACTGCTGTTATGTGTACAATATGCAAAATTAGCAATAAATCATACAGTCTTAAAATTTGGTATTGGTGTTTTAGATTAATTTATATACATATATATTTCAGTTTATTTGACAGTCATATGCCTTTCAATGTCTGAATTAAAAAGGCGTTGTATGTCATATTTCTTTGATTTTTTGCTCATGTATCTAGTAAGCCCCATTTTTGCTATATGGTTATTGTAATTAATTGTATTGTCAACAATGTTTTTTATTTCAGCTAGAAGGTGACAATGTCACGGTGGCATTCGAGGACGATGGTGATCCAGTGTGGAATGTGGAACGTGGGATCGATATTAGTGAATTTCAAGAGTCTGTTGAGTGGGATCTCATGACCGTCAAAGGAACGCGTCATGCTAAGCGGTACCGATATCTAAGCCTCGGTTACCACTAGACACAAATTGGAATAAGCAATTACAAAAAAAGCCAAGAAACAAAAATTCCAATCGAAGAAATAAGACATAAAGCAATCAGTAAAAATAGCATATGTAATGTTAATGCATTATTTTTGTAGTAGATATTTGTGAGAAAAGTAGTTTTTGTTTGTTATATTTTCTTTTAGTCTAGTGAGAGCTGGGCCTAACACTTTTTAATTTACACCACGAATGTGTAATGTAGTTCAATAGCTCTATAGTTTTAACTTTTAATGCCCAAAGTTGCCATTTTTTATTTTACACAGCGAGGTGGTTTTGTTATTTTTTTATTTTCTGCAGTTTGCTTAGTTGGCTTGGTGAAGGCTTTTTGGTTTTTGTGTTTTCTTGTTTTTTTTGATGCAAAACGCGTAGTTTTAGGCTCATTTTTAGCCGAGTTAAACGTATTAGTTACTTACTAATACGTACTTAACATTACATAGTTACGTACTAAACGTATTTAGTTCAATATTAGGAATAGGTATCAGACTCAGCGAGTTAAAACAAGCTGTTAAATTTTTGTCAAACCCTTTCCTGAACTACCATTCTGCTAAACTAAATTAACATGTAGGCTTAACATTGACTTTCAAGACTCAACACGTTTAATTTAACTAAAAATCAGCGTGTTAAAGATAGGCGCTAATTAGACTGAAAAATTAAGTCTAAGCAGACTAAGTTATTTTATAAGTCAGAGCACTGCCAGTTAAGTCATTTCACGAATTCAACCGAAAGTTCACTAATGCCGAGATGATGTAAGTAACTATTTAGTCGGACCAAATTAATAAACTAGTTCTTCCGCTACTTTCAAATTTGTAGGGCATTTTAAATTTTTGATGTTTAGAAACTGTGACAAAAAGCTGTAGATCAGAATGGAAGGTCTAATTATGATTTAGGTATTAATTATCATGTTTTTATTTTTACCAAAATTTTTCTATTTCAGTTATCCCTGCTGTAATTATCCCTTCGTCGACATCACATACTACATCAACATTCGTCGCAAAACCCTCTTTTACAGCATTAATTTGATCGCACCTTGCGTTGCCATCACTTTCCTAACCTCCCTTGTCTTCTACTTGCCCTCAGGAAGCAATAATAAAATCACTCTTTGTGTTTCTGTTCTTGTATCATTGACTGTCTTTCTGCTGTTACTCATTGAGATTATTCCACCAACATCTCTCGTACGTTTGTTGACATTAGCTTTATCGTTATACGGCTCTGTGAATTTTGATGATTGACTTCCAAAGATCTGTTATTCTCTCGATATACTTAATGTTAGCTATTTCGATCATGCTATCAACTAAATCAGATAAATTATATTAGGAGTAAGAATAAGTAACTCTTTGTTGTGCATGGAGAATAGTTGCAAAATGATGAAACTGGTTCTTTCTTTGTCACCGAACGATGTTTTTGCTTGTCAGACACCGCGAACTCGCTATATTGTGGGCGTCAGTCGTCACACGTTAGGCAATGAGCCTGATGACGAGTAAGCGTAACGTGCCATATTAGGTATCTTTCTCACTTGTCAGTTTTCAGGTGATTCCTTTAATCGGCCGATATTTGCTGTTCACCATGTGCCTGGTGTCCATCTCAGTCTGTGTGACCGTAGTCATTTTAAACATCCATTATCGTACTGGTAACGTCAGGCCGTTGCCAGAATGGGCCCGCAAAGTGTTCCTCCGAATGCTGCCAACATTTTTATTTCTCACAACAACACGTCGCAGTGACAGCGGTGATGATGTATTGCAGAAAGGTTCGTTTCACCTGTATGGCTGAACGGTTGAGATCGGGGGGAGTAACTAGCTCGCTGACCGAAGGGTCGTAGTTCCCATTGATGAGCATTGCAGTTTATACGGTGCCATAGAACTTTTGCTATTTTTGTTTTTATTTTTTCCACAGAATGCAGTTATTCAAATTTTAGTAATCAAAGAGTATATACAATATAGATTTCAAAGGTTTCTAATATTTGACAGGTCGCGAATAGTTCCCAATTTTAGTCGCAAAATTGTTCCCAATTTTCAAACCATTAAACGGATCGCTATAGACGGCCCAACGCTGCCAAACAAACTTGCTTTGCTCTGGTTTATCCTCGCTAGGACCTCGAAAGAGAAAAGTTCAACAAAATTATCCGTTTATCTCTATAATATATTAAACATATGCTTAGGTCCTATCACATACATGTTTTTCCAAATAAACAAAGTGGTATATACTGGTCTCCTACAAAGTGTGATTATGTGCACGAACAGCACTCAAAAATTCTAGACAGGAAGAAAAATTTTATAACTGGAGCAGGGGTGGTCCCAGGGGGGGAGTGGGGCGGCCGCCCTCCCACCAAAATTTCTTTCGACCGAAATTTTAGTCAGAGTACCCTTTATGGTTTTCATTGCCCGGCCTAAAAGTTTTCCGTTACGTCTTCAATTGACAAAATTTGGCAAACAAATAAATTTTTTGCAAAAATTTTTGGGGGCTGCCGGCCCCCTACCTCTGCGGCTCTATGCATTAGTGTCTCTTGCATTTATCTTTCTTAAAAATATGTGTGTCTCTGTATGTATGGATGCATTGTACAGAATTTGTTTGCTGAATAAATTGTTTTGTGTACGTTTCAGTTGTTTTATCGTTGTAAAACAGGGCCCAATTTTTCGAAAAAAATGTTCTCCGTTTAAGTTCTCCGTTTAAAAGTTCTCCGTTTAAGTTCTCCGTTTAAATGTTCTCCGTTTAAAGCTTTCCGTTTAAATGTTCTCCGTGTATTTAAACGGAGAACTCGACTTCTCCGTTTATTTAAACGGCGAACCTATATGATTGCACGCACATATTTCAAAATGTTCTCCGTTTAAGTTCTCCGTTTAACATATTTAGATTTTTCGAAGCCAACGATCTGAATTTAAACGGAGAACTTATCTATTTTCCATTGCAATTTTTCAAAGCTCTCCGTTTAAGTTCTCCGTTTAAAAGTTCTCCGTTTAATTAAACGGAGAACTCTAGTTCTCCGTTTAAATTGATATTTCAATGAAAAATGTTCTTAATTTAGAATGTTCTCCGATTAAAATGTTCTTTATTTCAATAGTTCTCCGTTTAAATGTTCTCCGTTTTTAAAAACGGAGAACTTTTAAACGGAGCTAGCGACCTCCGTTTATTTAAGGGGGTAGTGTCGCGAAAGCAGTTTTGCTCATAGGCTGTGAAAATAGAACTTTTGTTTTGAAGTAGTACATTCAATGAGAAGCTAGTCCAATGCTGTATGGTATCAAATAATTACTGCCAGACATCACACTATCAATATTGACAAATATCTTGGACCATTCGTCATTAGTAAGCCAGACATCACACAATAGGGACATAAAAGTTCGAAAAACCAAGCCAGATATCAGATTGGCCAGCTTGTGAAGTACACATAATGTGTGGACGCACAATTTTTTGCGACAAATAAGAAAAAAGAAAATTGAAGCTTCGTTTTTCTTTTGATTTGAAAGTAAGCGTCTAGGTTTTTCACAATTTATCATTATTGCTGTTACTATTTTACAGTTTAAGTACACCTTCACAGTCCAAACTAGTATTACTCCACAGCCGCTACAGTAATCTGCACTAAATTTCGTGTGCATAAATTACAACATATGTGCTATTAGTCTGTATAAAAAAACTAAACAGAAAAATTGATAAATGTGACTAAAAAATGGAATGTGAATAGGTTTTTTTTTCGTCATTTTTCCGACTTTGAGACATTATTGCAAACTATATGCTGCACTAATTTTGCTGAAACTTGGCAAAATAATTTGCCTTTAGATAGATTTTTAAACTAGAGAAAGAACAATTTCTAATATTTTACTGAACAAGTTTTACAGTCGCGCAAAGGCGACTGCTTTCGCGACACTACCCCCTTAAACGGAGAACTTGCTTGTTTAATTAATGGCTGTGCTAGATCTTTTTCAGTTTCTCTACGAATTACTATTTGCAACACTAAAATGCAATTCTGCGAGTTTGCTAATTGCAACACTAAAATAACTTTAACGTTGTAGGATAAAGGTGGTAGTCGCGTTTCGAAGTCTTTGTGATTTCTATGCAAACTTTGCGCTCACAGAATTCAAGTTACAAAGAAAGCTTCAGCACGAATTTTTGGCATAGCACTGTAAAGGTCAATATCCAGAGGCATTTTGTCTCACTTTTTTTTAAGTTTCACCTGTGGACATTTTCAAAGGGCTTTAAAATACAAGAAAATATGTTAAATTTTCGGTGCGATTGTTTTCATGCTAATTACTTAGTAAGTTAAATAGTTATTTATTAAAAAAAACTGGGGGAGATGCCTGGGGTTAAAACATGTCAAAAACCGTACCAACTTTCAGCCTCAACAGCTAATCGTATGATTCAGAGCTGTGGCGCAAACTGTTTGTAAAATATCCAAATATTATGGAAAGGATCTTTCTTTAGCCACTTGTACTAAAAATTAGGGATGTACCGAAAACTCGGTATTCTGCTTTCGCCCGAAAAACTGGTATTCGGTATTCGGTACCGAAAAGTCAATTTTCGGCCGAATACCGAATAATTAGGAAGTCAAGGAAATATGTAAATCAAGTAACGTTTTTCATTCATTCATTCATTCATTTTTCACAATTTATCATTATTGCTGTTACTACTTTACAGTTTACGTACAGTTTCACTGTTCAAACAAGTATTACTCCACAGCCGCTACAGCAATTTGCACTAAATGTTGTGTGCATAAACTACAACATATGTGCTATCAGCCTGTGTAAACAAACTAAACTGAAAAATTGATTAAAGTGACGAAAATATGGAATGTGAATAGGTTTTTTTAAACGTCATTTTACCGACTTTGCGACATCATTGCAAACTATATGCTGCACCAATTTCGCTGAAACTTGGCAGAAATATTTGCCTTTAGATAGATTTTCGAAATATAGAAAAACAATTTCTAACATTTCAGTGAACAAGTTTTACAGTCGCGCAAAATCGACTGCTTTCGCGACATTACCCCCTTAAATAAACGGAAAACTGAAGTTCTCCGTTTAAATAAACGGAGAACTATAGTTCTCCGTTTATTTAAACGGAGAACTCTGAGTTCTATTTTAGAAATTTTCCCAAAATAATTGTTCTAAAATTGTTAGAGTTCTCCGTTTAAATAAACGGAGAACTAGAGTTCTCCGTTTATTTAAACGGAGAACTTTGGAGTTCTATTTTAGAATTCTTCCGAAAATAATCGTCTAAAAATAGCGAGTTCTCCGTTTAAAAAAACGGAGAACTTTTAAACGGAGAACTTTAAACGGAGAACAATTAAACGGAGAACTAAAACGGAGAGCTTCGAAAAATTACATTTAGCAGAATCCATGTTCTCCGTTTAAATTCAAATTTGAGGGTTTCGAAAAAATGAAAAGTGTTAAACGGAGAACTTTAAACGGAGAGCTTTTAAACGGAGAACTTAAACGGAGAACATTTTTTTCGAAAAATTGGGCCCAGGACAATTTTAGCAAATTTTCACTTCGCAATGTCCAAGAGCTTCGCAAGTTTTCTGGGCGTATTTCCAGATAGACTACATCCAAGATAGTCTACAACCCAAACAGACGACTAAATTTTCCAGATAGGCTACAACCCTTCTTAATCGTTTCCCAGATAGGCCACAAACCTATCCCAAATAGACTACAGCCTTCATCTTTCCTAATTATTTCCCACATAGACTTCAAGAGGCAGGGTAACAACAAAAGGTCAAGTAGACAAGTGTCCACAGGCGCTTTTAAAGTTTAAAATACAGTATATACGTGCGTACAGATGAACATATATTAACAAGGCACGGCTATTGATAACACACGAGTTTATGACAACTGACCTGAACACGTGGTTTTATGACACTTTTTTATTTAAATTCGTGCTTTTTCCTCTAGTTTGCGCTACGTACGTGTGATGGACCATGCATTCTAAACTATTGAAATTAAAAGAGGCGGCAGAGGTTATTTAGTTGATGACTTTTTATTCAGCCCGCTGCATGCTAGAGCCGCTCAACTAACTGACTAAATGCGAAAGATGAATGAGCAGACATTTTAAATTTGTATATATATATATATATTATATATATATATATATATACAGGGGCGGACCGTGACCTCCGAAAAGGGGGGGATACGGCATAAACTTTTTTACCTTGATTGACCTTTTTACTACATTCTTAAGCTGTGTTACTACATACATGTGCTGCACTGCTGCGTCTTCGAGAGACAGTGGTGTACATTGTACATAGAAAAAAATTCAGTGGCCGGGAGGGGGGATGACTTCGATTTTTCGTAATGGGTTGAAATGCACATTTTAGCAAGTTTAACACGTCTTACAAAATGCCTTCAAAATGCAACATCACTAAATCATAAAGTTGCAGGGGTCTGGGGGCGGCAGCCCCCAGAATAAATTGGAGATTTTTCTAAATTTTAGGCCGAATTTGGTCAACTGGAAACGTATCAGAAAATTTTCCGACAGGAAAATTAAAACAAAAGATGGGAACGTCACATCAGACAGTGTCCTAGACATCTAAATGCAGTAAAATATACTCGCGTAGACATACATAGGCTTTGATGAAATATAGTAACAAAGAATAGTAAGCCACAGAGATGCAGGGGTGTGGAGGCGGCAGCCCCCAGTAAAGAAAATCGAAAATTTTTTTATTTTTAGGCTAAATTGGACCACTGGAGACGTATCGGAAATTTTTTTGGGCAAGCCACAGAAACCAACGACTGGACTTCACGAATTCACCCCTACTGCGTCATATTGTTTCGCAATTTTGCGAAATGATTTGTAAATTTTTTCCCAAATCATTGCAAATTTAGGAAAAAAATATGAGCTCAGCAACATAAACAAACATAGACACACATATGCATAAGTCGCGAAGCTGATGATAATATTGGTTGTTCACTGTTTAAAATACAAAATCTGTTAACAGGTTGCGGGTACAACACGATTTGAATAATGACAGCAATTAAGGAAAATTTAATTAAATGGAAAGTTAGTAATATGTTAAACAAAGCCGTACAGTTGCAGCGGGTGAAGGCGGCAGCCCTCTCGAAAATTTTCCGTTTTTAGGCCGAATTTAGTTAACTGGGGACATATCAAATTTTTTCGATAGGGAAATTAACATAAAAGATGGGAGCCTCACACCAGAGTAGGAGACCTCACACCAGAGAGAGAGAGTAGTGTATTACACAAGTGGATACAGCATGATGTAATGTAATGTTAAACCTTGGTTAGGCATGCATTTATATATAGGCTTTGATGGTAAAAGATAAAAAGAAGTAATAGTAATCCAAAGAGCCGCAGGGGTCTGGGGGCGGCAGCCCCCAGAAAAAAATTGGGGAAATTAACCAACTTCGACCCGTTGCGAACTTATATACTTGACGTTTACTTAACTATGTCAATAATTGCAAGATAATGGCTTCAAGGCGCTGTACTTTACTGAATTAGATTTTTTCTTTTGCTTTTAACAGAATGTACAGGTCTATATCATAATGTACATGTCGCCTATTGAAATTTCAAAAATTAGTTCAGCTTTTGGAAGCTGCCGCCCCCAAACCCCTGCAAAAATGCTCAAGTTCCCTGACTTAAATAACTGCAATTCGCACAGGCGACTCGTACATTCAGACGCATGCGAGTATGTAGCCAGAATCGAAGGTTGTAAACATTAACCGTTTTTTCACGAACCAGGAGGCTTTAAAATACCAAGACTCACCTCATTGCCCTTGACTTGTGGCATTAGCCATAAAGCGTAATACTGAAAAACGCTTGTAAAAAATAGAAAATTTCTTCAGACTTTCGCCCCCACGCCCCTGAAATCAAAGTCTGGGACCGCCAGTGAACTGAAAATTACATTGGCTGCAAGTGGTTGTTTAAAAATTTGTTAATGTTTTATGTAATGTATGTAAAAAGTTATGTTCGTATACTGTTGTAGAAACATTCAAGTCCTTCACACGGGCAGTGGATGCACGCTTCAAGACTGCTGTGGCCCATGAGACACCCGCAATGAACGGAATGGATACGGCCTTTTTCGCCAACTCAATTTCATCTCCGCCCGGAACTAGACAAACTCATCCGCCGCCATTGAAAATGTCAAAACTCGATGGCATGAAACTACGCGCATGTTTAAATGTCTGTTACATCGCAGAACATATGCGGTTCAGAGAACTGGAGGAACACGTAATTTTTTTTGAGATGATCAGGCTAGGCTTATGATGGTAATCATTCTAAAACTAAAAATTGTTAAAAATACCATCCTCAAAAATGTTTAGGGCCTGCTTGCTGTAAACTAAGAATTGTTAGCAGTGCAACGATTGTACGGATTTGCGAAGTCCTACGCCCTACAGTTATTACAATTAAGAACCAAGCTATCAGTCTAGATCTTATGTACTTCAGATGCGTGAGGACTGGAAATTTGTTGCGATGG
This sequence comes from Trissonchulus sp. WLG1_4, assembly GCA_030248245.1. Lineage (NCBI taxonomy): Eukaryota > Metazoa > Nematoda > Enoplea > Enoplida > Ironidae > Trissonchulus > Trissonchulus sp. WLG1_4. Next base: position 15,457 of record JASANF010011917.1, on the reverse strand, counting down.
TGATCGACCGTTTGTTTCTAATCATCTTCAGTATTGCCATCTTTATCGGCACCTGTGTCATCGTCTTGACAGCACCGACACTGCGGGATAGTCGCATCACGGTCACCGAGGTCGTTCGTCGTGAGCTCGCTGAACAAGCTGCAGCGCATGGAAAAACGTAACGATAACTTGATCTGTCATGTTCATCAAAGACAGAACTTGTGTGTGATGATAACGTCTGTTATGTGATGTCATGTCCAAGGAAAGAAGGGATAACAGATGCGACATTATGAAATTAGCCTTACTTTTTTCCTGTCGGCACGGCAGTCGTAGGTTTTCAGATATGCTTGAGTGTCAACTTTTGTTAGCCGCCTTATACTACTAAACATAAGACTTTTTAATAATATTACTAGTAAACATGAGACTAAAAAATCATCTAATAACATTGTTGTATTTTTATTAATCAGGTATAAAAACTGTTTGCTTTGTATAGTTGCAGACTAAAAAATATTATTTAAAATGTTTTTATATTAATTTAAGTTGATAGAAACGGATAAAGTGTTGATGATTGTTTTGAGCAGACAATGGCATCCCAATCCCCTCCCTGGCCAGATTTCTCGGGTACAACACTTAGACAAGAAAGCACAATGGTCAACTATGCTCAGATTTATTTACCCATACATGTTTTCGCCACTGCTTTTAATTCACGTTTTAATTCAGCGTTCATTTTATATTTTCACTTATTCATTATATTGTCAAGTTTATTGGTTCGTTAAGTGTAGCCTCTAAGGCTTCAGGTAGATTCCCTAGGTCCGAGACCGAAGTGTGACTCTCCTGGCTAGAAGGTAGGGCCTACGTCGCTCACTAAGCCCAGAGATTACGTAAAACTAAGATCTACGCTACCTGACCTAGAAAATACAGAAATTACACGGAAAACCGGTTAGAATGCTATTTACTAAATAAAACAGGGCATTTGGGGCAGATACAAATAATAGGAACAAAGTGCAAAAGCAACGGGCCGCAGCCGAAAACACAACCGACTTTTGTTAAACTTCGTAATAAATCTGTGTCGCCTTTGAGCCAGGCACTTTACATCAATTTGTCAAAATGTGACTACGTTAACCGTTTGTTATTGTAAAAATTTCGTTAAACATAATTTCAGCCTTTATAAACACGCTATTTACATTAATCGCACTTCTTAGACATACTTCACAATATTACCTATACTTTTACAATTTTGAACAATCGTACATGCCTCAAAAATTCTCCTACTGTGCGCACTAAAACAGCCTTGAATTTATAAGTAATAATATATTTATTTAGAATTAATTTGTGTAAGATATTTTAAGACAATATTTTCATCCTTAATGAGTTTAAAATAACTAATTCAACAATCAATGTTGTAGTAATTAGTGTGTGAGTAATTTTAACAATGCGTTATCTATTAAACTTTATTAATGCTTTCATAATAGCGTTAACGGTTTTAAGGTGCGCTTCGAGAATTTGTTTTTTGGCGAATTATTTTTTCTGGACCAAAATCGACCTATGGTTCTTGAAGAAAAGTTGAGAAGGTGTTCAGGAGTCGATTGATGTGTGTAACTCAAAATGGAAAAATTTTGAAAAAAATCCAAAATCTGAAATTTGCGTTTTCATGAATATTTTTTTATGCGACCAAACTAAAAAAACCGTGCGCAGAAAATCGAGGTAGAACTAAATTACTTTACTTTTTGAAAAATAGACAAACATAGTTGAAGCAAGCGTCTGTCAAATCAAGCCACTCAGCCAGAAAAATAAAAACATGCAACAAGCCAAGCAACTTTTCCATAAAAATTAAGGTTTTTTTGCCAAAGGGCACAGATTCCAAATCGCACGTTTTGAGTTCAGACTAGGTGTGTTTTGATGATCAAAATCATACCACAGTACGACCAAGCTGGATTTCACACACGCACACACAATGTGGTAAAAAAATCAATAGTGGCCTTGCTCTGCTGGATCGTTGTGTTGCGTCTGCATGACTTAACTGTACATCGTATTATTTTTTGCTGTTCGCGCTATTGGGTCACTCACTAATTTTCAGGTATGTAAGTCGCAAATTATATAGTATAATTATGCTATATATATACTATATTATATAATATTCTTATATTATATAATAAGCAATAAGCAATAGGCTGCGCAGCATTAGTTCAATAAGCTGTTTGTCACAAGTTCAATAAGCTCGCGTTGCACAAAAAGCGTATTGCCTTTTTGATTTTTTTGAAAAGCAACGTTGATTTTTTTCATCGAAAAAATAACATTTTCTTTATGAATGTTGTAGTCTATTGCTAGCCTTCAACTATGGCAAGCGCACGGTTGCTGTGTGGCTCGGTTACAGTCTGGCTCCCTAGAAAGAAAATTTCTTTGAGTTAAAGGGTTAACTCTAACTGGAGCTACTACTGCAGACTGCACCGATGACTGATTGTGATAGTAACACAATAATAGATTGTATATTTTTGAAATTAAATCGATTAATAACAATAAAAAATTCGTACTGTATAAGTCACAAAACAAAGTTATTGCACACGTATACTTCAAATTAACAAGACGCAGCCTGTAGTTTTTACCTGCCGAGGCACCATACGCTAATACAAAGTGTTTTTCCGACAGTTTTGAAAGACTCAGTTAGCTAGTTATATTCTCGTTAAATGCGTAGTTATAATTCCAATTTTATTAATGAGGGAATTTAACTTAACTATTAATTAAACTAAAACAGTTTAACTACCAAGTACCAACTATTAGATAGTACCTAGACAAATTTCGCTAGTTTAATATTTTAACAATTAGCTATTTACCTAGTTTAATAACAGTAATCGAATGTGGCCGGCCGGCTGGTGTTTTAAATTTAACCGGCCGGCCGGCCGGCCGGTTTTGACTAAGACTCTCAGGCCAGCTGGCCTATGCGGCCGGTCACAAACACAAACACTACATTTGCCCGTATGTCCTAACTAAATGTGAATAAACTAGGTACTGTAATATCAAGAGTACATAATAGCGTCTCACTCTATACAGAAGAAGAGTGAGACACTCTCCAGCCTGCCTGTGTTCTAGCACAGGCAGATGCGCTGGTCGTTTTGTGGCTACATGTTGACATTCTATGCAACATTTGACTGGCCAATCAGAAGCGAGCTTCTATTCTCTGATTGGCAGACGCCTGTGCACGTGCTCCAATCATAAAACGGGATAGGATAAAAGGTTAATAACTCATTATTTATTCATAGTCTGCTTGTAAAAACATTAAAAAAGGTTTGCAAATACCTTTGGGGATATTTTGGCAAACTTTCAGCGAAATTGATTGAAAAACTTTGAAGAAATTCAGAAACGTTTATATCTCAAAAGTTTCTCAATCAATTTCGCTGAAACTTTGCCAAAATATTCCTAGAGGTATTTGCAAACCTTTTTTAATGTTTTTGCAAGCAGACTATGAATAAATAATGAGTTATTAAGCTTTTATCCCTATCTTAATGCTTATCAACGCATCAGTGATTATATACTAAAGTGTGTTACGCAGGGAATCTACGCGCTGATTGGCCAGTCACATGTTGCATAGAATGTCAACATGTAGCCTGAAAACGACCAGCGCATCTACCTGTGCTAGAACACAGGCAGGCTGGAGAGTGTCTCACTCTTCTTCTGTATAGAGTGAGAAGCTATTATGTACTCTTGGTAATATTGTTGTTGGACAGTTTTTTCATTGTGTTCTTACATATTTCTAGTCGCAATGAATGCCCTGTGAGCTGCTTGTGCTATGTGTTTACGGTTTTCATGACAGCAAATGTACCCTTAAAGCATAATTTTTCACCTGTAAGCACTTCTAAGTCCACTTTTAGAGATCGATTCCTACCTTCAGCCAATTGAACTAGTACTTCAAGTATATGGTATAGTCTGGGTACCTAGCCAACCCTCAGACTATCAAAGCTTTACGGTATGTGACTAGCGTAAGGGTGGTCAGCCTGAAACGCTTGTGTTTACTTGGCGTTTTTTGCAGAAATCAGAAATCAAAAATCAAAATCAAAATCATAAATTTAAAAGTCTGCATCAAAAATCAAAATCAAAATTCCAAATTTTCGGCAACGCATCAAAAATCAAAATCAAAATTCCAAATTTTTGGTAACGCATCAAAAATCAAAATCAAAATTCAAAAAATTGCGAAATCAAAACACACCTAGTTCAGACATAAAATTTTGACACAATATATAAGAATAATCAAAGAAACTGACTAATTTTTATTTTTTTAATAAATGAACTTTGAAGCGAGATACTTGTTAAAGTTGCATGAAAAGTTAAAAATCGTTATAACTAAAAATTTAAAACGAAATTCACAAAACAAAAAATTTATCATCCCAGACGTTTGAAAGCCTTTCAAACGAGCTATAGATTGTCTAACTTTATAGAATTTGAATTGAGTTATGTGTGCCCTGTGAATAGGGTATTTACAAGTCACGTGACAGACACAAAACTGAATTGAGTCAAATCCTTTGCAAAATTGCTCAATTTGATACTGCGCACCTTGCTAAATTCCAATATAACCATGAAAGTAAGACTTTACGATTTTTGAAGTACGTGCAAATTCTCGGAGCGCCACCTTAAGAAGTTATTCTAAGCTGAAGGATTGGCCAGTGTCAGTATTTTTCGTGTCACGTCACAACTCACAATCATCACAGTTTGATAATGCAGTCAAGTTTTGATTGTCAACTCAATTGTATGTTTCAATTGACAATTAGTAGAATAGGTAGTGTCCATACACGTAACGTGGTCAAAAGTTTAGGGGTCTTCCCGGCCAAGTTTTGGGCACCCTGTGGTCGTGGCCCGGCCTGCGTTCTTAGAAAGTCGGCCGGGCCGTAAAATTCTGACCCCAAGTATATACATAAACCGGCTCGCCGTGCCGTAAGAGGGCCCGGACCCCTGGCCGATCCAGAAACCTCGGGCCCCTGCGCTGGTCACCAGCCCTGGAAAGCCTTGCTCGGCCCGGCCAGGAAAATTTGCTACTGGCAGAACTCTGCGGCCCGAAAATGCAAAAGTCTATGAAGTATGAACCAATTAGAGATGGGACCGGTTCCACTTCTAGCAAACTGCCGGTTTCCGGTTCCACTTCTTTATTTCTGTTTTGCGTATTCATATTTTACATAGGTGATTTACGCTGTGATGACTTTTTAATGAACAAAATACCATGAATTTCGAAAATATATTAGGCCGTGCAGAGGATTACCTAAAATCTGACAAAAAAGGTTGAGTTACTTAATGTTTTGCTTGTTGCATAAAAATGGTAAGAGATAGCCCCAACAAAGTATATCTATTCTTGACCCTTGGGACGAGTAGAATTTCATAGTGACCATCACTGGTCACTGCTGGTCTGGTCACTCTGACGAAAAAGTTACTGTACGCCTACCAAATTCAAAAGCATCATTCATAATATAGCGTAGGTTTATGTCCAGCAGACAAACTTTCGAATGAGCTATTGATGTCCACTCAATGTCCACTCAGTGTCCACTTATTAACTGTCGAAGAAAAAGTGCTTTTTTGTTACTAAAACAATTCTTGAATACTTTCACGGTCCAATTTTCTTGTCATAGTGCGGAAAAAAACGCGGGCTATTTGTTCCGACTCCTTATTTTACTGTACTGTAGGTACTGTAGCTGAATTTAATACACACGGTAAACGGACCACTTGACCACTAGGGGGGCAAATCGAGATTTTTTCACAGGTTGCAGATATGAATCTTGTAATTTAGCCTATCTGAAGCTGCAAGAATTGCTACTACTGCTTAATTTCAAAAACGGTTCACTTTTTTGACTGGTGACTGACCATTGGTGTTTAACTGTCCTATTTAAACTTTTCTAATATAGTAACATTTTTGATCATAAGTGATAATACATATTGCAGTCTAGAAATTGATGTGTATCAAGACTGAAAATGGTCATGTTTAGTTACAAATGTTGGCAATAAAACATATGGTGCCGCGTTTTATATTCGAAGAATATCCTCAGCACTGCAAGCATGTCGCCATGAAATCTGTTCATGAATAATTCAACTCTACTCGCAAAACGTGCTTGTTTTGAGAATAAGGTCACATTCCCATGTATCACGACTTTTACTAGCCCGCCCCCGAAGATAGAGATCGCGGTAAGCTTGTATTTCACCCCGCGTTACCTTGACAGACTAGTTTTGCACCTTTATACTTCCCTCACATAGAATTAGCGGCAGGACTTTAATTTCACCTCTTGTTATCCGGATAGACTATTTTTGAACCTTTACACCCCCTCAGCAAGAGTTAGCGGCACCAGAAAGCATCCTCACCCCCCCCCCCAGACAGCTGCTTCACCCCCCCCCGTCCTGCTGCTGACTGAAAGGGCCTTCGTACGCCTGTCGTACGTGTGATAAAGTACCTATAAAAACATGTCTAATACATCGATAGGTACTCTTGGTTACTTTAAAATTCAATCGATGAATCACCTGGCGACCCGACCGAGGCTGGCTATGGCTACTTAGCTACTAATCTGCCAAGCCCGCGCTGTCAATCGGCTATTACCGCTATAGCCGTGTTTTGACTAGAAATAGCCGGTATAGCCGGGCTATGGCTCGGCTGCGGCTATAGCCGAATCGCCACTTCTGGGGGGTTCCTACTTGATTTAAAAAATTAGCCATAGTCTGGATATAGCCACGTTTCTTCAGTCAAAACTTGGCCATATCAAAATCGCCAAAATAACCGCGGTGAGCTATTATCTGTGGCGAATCAGCACAAGTGGATAAATAGCCACTGCTGGCAGCAGCTACAGCCGGCTATTTCAGACAAAACACTGTATTTGAAACGGCTATTGGCGGCTATAGCCGAATCGCCACTTCTGTAACCTGTTTCATTAAACTCACAGGCCCACAGGCACAAATTTGTGGGCCTGTGACCTGTGGCCACAGGGGCCTGTGAATCCCGTTTCAATAAGCACAAAATGCTACATGTCACAGGCCACAGGCACAAGTCACAATTTTACAGGTGAAGCACGCAATCTGACCGCATGCTCGAGCTGCCAGCAAACGCACATATCTACGCTGCTGAAAAACAGCTTGCTGTTATAATATATATGCGTGTTATATGCATTTCGCTGTGCCTGTGCCCTGTAGCCTGTGAGCTGTGACCTGTACCTGTGAGATATTGATACAGAATTCACAGGCACAGGCTCACAGGCCCACAAATTTGTGGACCTGTGAGTTTATTGAAATGGGCTACTGGGGGTTTCCTACTTGATTTCAAAAATAGCCATAGGCTGGCTATAGCCACGTTTCTTCAGTCAAAACTTGGCCATTTCAAAATCGCCAAAATAGCCACGGCGAGATATAGCCGCGGCGAAACAGTCTAATCGGCAATATGTGCTAAAAATCGCCACAGCTATTGCCGGCCATTTTAGACAAATCCGTGTATAATAATTGGCTATAGCCGAATTGTAGTTTCTCCGAGGCATCTAAAAAATCGTGATACATGGGAAACTTAGTGAAATAGTGAAATGACGACTAAGCAAAAAAATTTCAGTTACTACTATTTGTTCCAGTTGGCACTCAGCCTCGCAGGGCCGTCAGGGCAAGATTCCCGCGGGCCCCGCCCCGCTTCCAAATCTGCCGTATTGCCGGCAAAATTACCTACTAAATAGTCACTCCAATATACATATAATAATGTAGGTATAAGATCAGATTGTGGCGTGATGTTTTCGTAATTTTACCGGACGAATACATAAGAATCGAAAATTGAAGAATTCGTAGAATCGAGCCTTAACATTAACGTCGGTTTCTAACTAAATTCTAAGTGCCGACAGTAATCAGGTACATTAGTTCGGACTTCGGAGAAAAGTATGAACATGTGTTCACACTTACATGACTTACTTCGAACATCGGATTTCGGAAAAAGTCTGAACCGGGCTACGGAAAAAGTCTGAACTCATAAGTGGATCAGGTACAGTCCTTGTCTCATCGGTTACATATATACGTGTAATGTCAAAGATGTGCTAGCCCGACTGTCTCTGTTGGTAGTGCCCTGAGCACCAGGTTGGGTGTTGGATTGGGGATTCGAATGTTATCGGTAGCCAGGGGTGGTGCTAGGATTTTGAAAAGGAGGTCGAACCCCGTAACTTTTTTCCTTGGCATATATATATATATATATATATATATATATATATATATATATATATATATATATATATATATATATATATATATATATAAATATATATATATATATGTGTGTGTGTGTGTGTGTGTGTGTGTGTGTGTGTGTGTGTGTGTGTGTATATATATATACACTACACTACACAGTGAAACGAAAATCTATAATGACATGTGATTTGTAGACTTTTGGTGGCGCTTGCTTCATAGTTTTTATACCTATTCAAGTTATCAAGTTATTCAAGTTATCTTGAAAACATTCAAAAAATAAGTTCAAAACAGTCAAATTATATGGTTGGTGTGATTTTTCCCCCCGGTGTAATTTTTAAGGAGGAAAATTTGCACTGGGGTAATTTTTCCTTTGGAAAAATTAGACCGGGGGTAAATTTACACCGTGACACCGCTTCGGTTCCGGTTCCATCCGGTTCCAGTGGAACTGATCCTATCTCTAGCACCAACGTTATGCAGACCTATCGAGTATCGAAGCAACCCAACACCCAAGCCTATGCATAAATATGCCAAGCGTTTCCACCAACTAACGATTATTTAGATTCATAATCTTTATTGTTGTTAAAAGTCGCATTACAAAATGTGAACATACAGCGAGGTGCACAAACAACAATATATAATCGATTAACTGCGTATTTGCTTGAAAAATTACATAGACATCCGCGATGGTTTTACCACAAATAAATAAGTACATAAATAAATACATAATTATTAATAAAACCAAGAGTACATTATGGGATTATGGGATACAAGGGATTATGTGCCTATATCCTATTATGTACTCTTGATAAAACTAGCAAATAGGAATGCAAATGTACACAACCATACAAACATAAATAGGTAGTTCAAACAAAGGGAACAGCCAGCGGGGTGGGGTCGTGGGAGCCTCATGATCAATCGGCAAAAGGGTAAATTTTTGCAATACTTGCATCAGAGGCATCTTTACAATTGATTTGCATGTGCTAAGTGTCCCGACTGATTCATTATTAGGGTCTATTCATATATTTACCGATGTCCGTTGAGGGAGCACAATTACAAGAAAAGCGCGCCATCATACTGCAAGTATGAGAATTTTTCATAATTTTGCCGTAAGACCCTTACAGTTGAATGCACAGAAGCAGTCTCTGGAGACTTTATTCCAGACTACAGTTGAATGCACAGAAGCAGTCTCTGGAGACTTTATTCCAGACTATGTCTAAGCCCTTACAAGACTAACGTCTCAGAACATCTTTCTGGTCTTACTTTCTTAACTGCGAACTGGTAAATCCCTACTGCTTCATCGTAACATCTTTCAGAATTCGTATATATGTAATACATGTAGAGAATGGATATAAATAAGACATGCATAAGAAGCAGACCTAGACCGAGACCAGCTAGACCTCACGTCCCGCAATAAAGAGGATCAAAAAATGTCTAGCTTCTAAGAATGCCGCCCGAGTGCCCGAGACAACAGCTAAATTCCACTAACGTAATCATAAAAAATTTCCCCGGGCGAATTATTCGAAGCTCTAGCTACACACATAAAACATAGGCATAAATAAAATATACAATGCTGTGCAACGATTAAAAACCAAACAAAACAGGCAGTTACTTAGTACTTACACATATAAGCTGTAGGGTAATTCAGGCCTAATCCAATCATCAGGTCCAACGGAGTATACAGTATATGCTCTGCAGCATTTACTCGAAAGACATAGTTTTTTTGTATTTTAATCTTCACGAGCAAAAAAAATTGGATTTATAGTTGAATTTCGATAGTTATCATTCCGATAGAACCACACACTGATTTTGACTAAGCTTTAAAGGATGAGTTTCTTGACCTTGCCCTGAATTTAGGGTTTCAATCAGGTTGTATACTTGTATGTATTATTGTACGTTGATGCATGTCTTCAAAATATTGCGAATGCGATTGCTTGACTTAGTCGCCCAAGTCCTATATCCGGCACCTTTCTGAAAATCCTGCAAATATAGAATTTACGCCGTCGCAGTTATTACTCAGACCAAGAGTACATAATAGCTTCTCACTCTATATAGAAGAAGAGTGAGACACTCTCCAGCCTACCTGTGTTCTAGCACACGCAGATGCGCTGGTCGTTTTCAGGCTACATGTTGACATTCTATGCAACATGTGGCTGACCAATCAGCGCGTAGATTCCCTGCGTAACACACTTTAGTATATAATCGCTGATGCGTTGATAAGCATTAAGATAGGGATAAAAGCTTAATAACTCATTATTTATTCATAGTCTGCTTGCAGAAACATTAAAAAAGGTTTGCAAATACCTCTAGGGATATTTTGGCAAACTTTCAGCGAAATTGATTGAGAAACTTTTGAGATATAAACTTTTCTGAATTTCTTCAAAGTTTCTCAATCAATTTCGCTAAAAGTTTGCCAAAATATCCCCAAAGGTATTTGCAAACCTTTTTTAATGTTTTTACAAGCAGACTATGAATAAATAATGAGTTATTAACCGTTATTCCTATCCTGTTTTATGATTGGAGCACGTGCACAGGCGTCTGCCAATCAGAGAATAGAAGCTCGCTTCTGATTGGCTAGTCACATGTTGCATAGAATGTCAACATGTAGCCTGAAAACGACCAGCGCATCTGCCTGTGCTAGAACACAGGCAGGCTGGAGATTGTCTCACTCTTCTTCTATATAGAGTGAGACGCTATTATGTACTCTTGCTCAGACCATACAGATACAAGTTTACCTAAACCCTAAGCTTCACAGCATGTCCTCTAAACCTATCCATCCATATTACATACATAATATGTACATTTACGACGGGGAATTCAAGATGGCTGGGACACCCGCAATAGCCAAAAAATCGAGAGTACGGGAAAGAGGGTCCAGATAATCTGGTACACAAAATTATTTAAAAATTGGTTTTCTTGCTTACAATATTTCGGGTAATCAGAAATGAATTAAAATTTAGACAACGAATTTGACTTTGAAGTTTGAAAGGACTGTGATAAAATAAATAATGAGTTGTTTATATTAAAAATAATTTATATGTTTAAAAATGCCAGAGTAATTAAATGTTACACTTTCAGTTTATCAAGCCCATCAAAGCTCGCTATGTCAAAGAAAAACTTCTTCTTCTTCTTCCCCTCTTCTGCTCAAGAAAAAGTTTCATTCTTCGAAACTGATATTAACACGAACACGTAAACCTTCTTTTCCCCGTACGCTTGTTGGGCCGCATGTGCTCACGGTCACACTTTTGCAAAATAAAAGCACGCTTGCCAGTAGGAGCAGCACCAGTCGTTTAATTAAATAAACCAGCATTTCTGCCCTTGAGTCCCAAATTCCCAAAATCAGTCATCGGTTCAAGCTGTCAGTTCCATCGGCGGCGCTGGTCACCACAAAATCAGTAGTGTCTCACCCTTCTTCGGGTGGACCCTTTGGGTCAACGTTCAATTCGTCATTCGGTGGCAGCAGTGTTGGTTTTTTCCGTTTCCAATATTTCAATCTCTTTCTTGACCATCTTACCCCGTTCACCGCCTAGTTCGCAATAATGCAGTGCTCCCTTCGTCAGGCCCAGGGCTTGCAGCTCTCGGGCATATTCACCGTAGATCACTTCTAGCAGGGATTGTGGAGCACCAAAAAGGCAAGAGTTAAGGAAATCTTACAGAATGAACAATCTGACAGCGACAGTTAGATATTTAGTTAGTTAAATATTTCAACAATAATTTACTAAACTTTTGTAGAAGCAAAAATTATTCACTACTTGCATTTACTAGAACTGTTAAAATAGTTGAAAACATACAGACAAATGATGACAGAAGTCATCCACGTTTTTCTTAAACTATGAAAGTAAAAAATTGAAATTGGACTATAGTTTTAATTTATTGAACTATCCGTAAAATAGTCGGAAAGAAATAGAAAATGAAGACGCACCTAGGATTAACGTTGTTTTGCGCATACAGATTTCGATTTCAGAAAATCACAAAGATAGAACCCAACCAAGTTAATTTTACAAGCATTCTAGAAAATTGGTCGCAAAAAAATTCTAAAAAAAGTTTAATTTACGGGCTGAGGGAGGGCTTATGCATAGTCTGACGTTTGCCGAAACGGCCTTAATGCACTCTAGGCAGATTTATAGCTAAGCTAACGTAAAGTCACACAATCAAAAGAAGCCCAGTATACTATAAGCTGCAAGTTGCTTCCTGAGCAAAATATTATCTGGAAATGACAGCTCAACCTTTTGCCGAGTAGAGCTGAAAACAAACCTAGCTGATAAGACCAAAATTCTATGAAGACTTAAAAGGATATCAGACAACATGTGGGCGATGTTGTGTTCCTCCAACAATCGCACCAGCAAGAGAGCAGTGGAAAACTGCCGGAGTGTCACTAGAATTTCCAATACCCGCTCGTAGTTACCAAGCATCAGCAACAACAGCACAGCGTGAGTCTAGAATTGAAAAGCAAACTGCTACATTCACATGATCACATCCAATCATAAGTTTTCGCAATAAGCGATCAACTAGTATACATTCAGTGGTAGCCTGGTCATAAAAACACCGTCATACACATCAACATAAGACTAAACTAAATGGACTGCAACTATTTTGTGGCTCTAAAATCCACTAAATCTCTGTCAATAGTTAAACACTAAAGCAGGAGATAATGTCTTACCTTTCGATTCAGCCCTCCCTGCGACGTGCACTCGTGCTCTGCGTGTCGTCGTAACACCTCCGCACATTCGTCTTTACCAAGGGCCACCTAAACACACACACACCACACACCATATGACTACATGGCAGTTTACAATTTCAATGGCTATTCTTTAATCTGTGTGATAACGAAGTATATTATACTTGTCCTAGCACTTTTTGCTGCATTAGAATTATTATAAAGACTTCGAGTAGCAATACACAAAACGATACACACTATTTTATTGTTAAAATATTGTTAAAATGGACACATTAAAAATATAAGTGTCTATTTACCTTGGCGAGCCAGGATGCCTTTTCATAGTCAGCATAGGATTGTAAATAACGACAGGCATCCAGACCTTTACCAATCAAACACAGCAGTTGACAGCCATCTGCAATGAAATCAGTCACGCACAATCTACAAGTTAGTCCGAGACATTTGGAAATAAGAAACGGTAAAGGATTCGATCCTCAGCCATGGTTTCCGTTGCTGGGACTTTCAGCGTTCAAAAATGCGTTCAAAGCGACTACATCCATAAACTGGGCAGCCTTCTGCTCCACACAATATTAATGATAAGGATAGACTGATGAATATTTACGCAGGATGGTTAATACAAAAAAAACACAAATTAACTTTTGTAAAAAAAGTATATGTTTGAAAAATGAGCAAATAAACAAACCGGACAATTTTCCAGCTGCAATCAAGTTTGTAGCGATGAGTTTGATTGTATTCTGAGAGTCAGCGTTATTTTTGGCCAGTGAAGAGACAAGACATGCTCTAAAAAAAGAAGCCAAAAAATGTCAGCCGGGCTATGACAATAATGCGTTCCACAGTCCATAGAACGTAGGTGTGCAGTGAGTAGGACAAACGGTTTAGTGTAGGAATAAGATGGAGTGCCCTCCTAGTGATGTCGTTCAATTCCAACAGTATATATTGGGGTACACTTGCATGCTCCATTCTTTTACGTACTCTTGGTCACGCTTTCATTTAGGTCAATCCCGGCACAAAAACTTAATTAAGAAAACAGTCCTACTTCATGCTGTCCATCAGATAATTGTCATGTCCAGTGTCCGTGTCCAGTAGCAGATGAACAGCCTGATCCAACTGGCCCAGGTAGATCAGTCGCTCCACATGACACTGCACGTGCTCATAGGACGCTCGGCGGACATCGAACAGGGACGAACGCTGGATTTCACGACGCTGAAAAAAAACACAAAAAACATAGCTTTCAAACCAGTTGTAAAACGTCAGAAAATCCGCATAAAAATGAACAAAAAACAAAAAGAAACAAACAATCTGCACAAAATTGACTTGATCGGTCTATTCATTGCCACTCACACTAATTTTGGTTGTAAAACTCTAAGCTTGAATTCCACATTGATTGTCTTTTGCGAAGCGGACTTACAATAATCATAGGCGTATTAATATCCCTAGCTATGAACTCTGAAGGTCAATAAAAAACGGATACTTATTTTGGTTCCCGTCTAAATTAATGTTTGATACCGTGCAAACTAGTTTTGTAAATTACTGCCGAGTCCCGTCTATACCAACTTTTGACCTTTGTCAGAACTCAGAAAGGGGCAAACTGTTGGTCGTCTCAACAGGGGTGGCTTATACTTGTGAATTGTGAAGACCACCTATGCAGGACATACGTACATGAACTACATGAATAACCTAGATATGTTAAATAAATGAAGACTTTATGGCACAAGGCTAGGTCTAGGGGCTTTTTCCTTTCCCGGATTAAACGGACTGGACTTATTTTAGTCCGATGTTTTTGAATGACAAATCGGACTAAACGTAGTAAACGAGTTAAGTCAGACCCCATTCCAAAACTACCACTGGGCTCTATTTACTTTTTTTGTTTGTTTTTTTCACTAAATAGACGCTTTCTTCTAAAAGAGTTTTGTTTTGTGTTAAGAAGGAAAGAAAAAAAAATAAAAATGCCAATATTCAGGTTCTTTTTTTTTTTTTTCCTTCTTTTTTTTTTGGTTTTGTTTAAAATTTTTTTTTTTTTTTTTTTTTTTATTTTTTTAATTTTTTTTTCCTAGTTTTTTTCCTTCATTTTCATTTCAATCGATTAAGACTTGTTTGTTTTGTTTAATTATTGCTAAAGGCCAACAAAAGAGTTTGAAAGGTCACATAGACGGGATCTGTCAGTAATAGGCAGAAAACTAGATAGACGGCATTGGACAGTAATTTGGACGGGAAGAAAAATAATTCTCCATAAAAAACTATATGCACCATAATAAATAAATAAAACAGTCGCTTGACAACTTAACAGTCGCTTGACAACTTGAAGACTCATGGTATCCTCTTGTCATGGTATAAAGGCAGAAACTATACAGAATTACATCTTACCTTCAGACTGTCTTGAGAAACAAATTCCATTAGAGATCCGGGAAGACTCTACAAAATAACACGAAAAAGTAGGATAAGTTGAAAATTTTCAGTAACGTGTGGACGCAGTGAAATACAATCTTCCACCCCACTACTGTGAGTTGGGACATCTACTCAATCATTCATTTTTCAAATTGCCCCAAGCCCAAACAAAAAAAGTCGTGTTTGCGAAAGCAGAAACCACAGTACTGAAATAGTGGGGAAGCAACAACCAGACAGTATTAT